>CALNHX010008684.1:0-57901 GCA_940337035.1 Agriotes lineatus
CACCAGCAAAGTGGAATAACGCAAGCATAATTCTTTTGCAGAAGAAAGGCGATATTGCAGACCCTGAAAACTACAGGGCGATTAGCTTGCTATCTTAATCATATAAACTCTTTACAAAGATTATTAAAACAGGCTGATCTCCAAATTAGATCTATACCAACCACGAGAGCAAGCTGGGTTTCGATCAAGTTATAGCACAAATGACCGTCTTCAAACTCTCAATAGCAGAGAAAACAGTTGCATATAACACAACGTGATTTTGGTGTCCGTGGACCAGAAAATGTTAGAATCGTTAGCGGACCGTCGAATAGATCATCGCTACACCACAATAATTAAGCATATATATGAGAACGCCACGGCCTGTGTAAGGCTTCACGAAGATACGAACAACTTCCAAATAGAAAGAGGTGTTTGCCAAAGCGATACTATTTCTCCAAAATTATTTAACAATTTGCTCCAGTACAGGCACAAACAAATAGACTGGGAAGAGCTAGGCCTGAACTTAAACGGCTAAAACATGTCTCACTTAAGATTTGCGGATGACATAGTCCTAATATCTGACTGTATTAATAAAGCCCAAAAATGGTACAAAAGCTGAACACGGCATCTCGAAAGATGGAACTGAAAATTAACATAACAAAAACCCAAGTAATGACAAACCTAGTAATTGGTGGCGGCATATATATTGAGACGGTTTAAAGCTCAAAATTTAATTCTGTATGCAGACAAAAATATTGAACAAAGTCAGTTGAAGCACAGAGTTGAAATATTTTATTTAATTGCAATTTAAACAGTAGTTGATGTTATTAAATGCATTGCTAATAAGATGCAAGAAGTATAATTAGAGGGATAAGGGCTAGCATAAGCAAAGCAGATTTCAGAGGGATTGAATTTGAAGTTTGAGTAAAAGAAAGATTTAATATGGCTAATATAATATAAGTAATATGATAGGTTTGAGCATATTTGAAGCCGGACCAAATAAAAGTGAATAATATAAAAGATTGGTTACGTGCATAATGAATATGAGCGTCGAGTTATTAATAAACGTACAGGCCAGTGAAAAGTAAGCAAGCTGAAAGGTAGATGATAATCAAAGCAAGATAAGATAGAATTTGCAAAGAGCAATGCAGACCGAGGGCAACGGAAAGGAAGAATAATCAGTGACGTGTTTAAAATTGAACTCGAGTACCAGTGCATTTTAAAACTAAGTGTTCATAACAGAGCAGTGATAAATAACGTTTTATGTGACGAGAAAGAACAATTTTTATGTATAAGAAATAAAGACAATTTCTAGTTTTAAGCAACAAACATGTTAATCCAATTTTATTCTTTTATGTGAAGTTGTATCTAAAACTAATTACCTTTAAACAATATCAGATCGCAATGCTCTTTTGTTAAAAAATAAGAAATTAATTCATTGCATTATCAAGTTGTGGGCAAATGGTGCTCCTGAATTTCAATGTTTTAATACAATAAAAGTTATTTGCCAAGTAAAAAAAGTATACAGAATTATTCTACAAGTTACCGGGCACATGTGGAAGTGTTAGCAAAAGTTTCTCCAATAAAAAAATTATAAAATTAATCAAACTAGGATCGGCTGGAGTTCGTCCCGAGTACCCGGATATTTCGAGCTGCGACATCGGTCCATTTAAACTTCAGAAGCCAGGGATCGCAAGTCCTACAGGCCAGGAAGAGGTGTAGGAGCATCCCAGAACAAGATTTGGGTTTAGAGAAGCCACTTCCAGCGAATAAGGACATCGCCATCACCTGCACCAGCTCCGAGGCGAGATCGGCAAGAATTTCAAAGGTACGATTTGGCATGTTTTTATGTGGTTGGAGTCCGGGAAGCTAGTGGAATTCGAGAATAGGTACACCTTTCTGAAGAGGTTTATCGTGTTTCCGAGCATCCAGATTCTTCCCAGTTCGAGTAAATTGGGTGGCGTCACCAGAAAATGCGATTTTGGCCAGGATTTGGAGCTATCAAAGCAAATTTTTTTAAATTTAATATAACTACTCAGAGTATTGTGTGGTGACTTGCCTTATTTAATGATTTATATTTTCACTAAAGCCTTTATTAGTTGTTGGTATCATTACAATATTGACAAAAACCAAATGGAAGAAACAGCTTTTTACAAATACTTGGGTTACGAAATACGAATCAGCCGCGATAATCAGCCCTGTAAGCTCGCTGGATGAATAGGGTTGACGTGGGCAGCTTTTGGCCGGCTAAGGAACATTTTTAAATCGGCACTTCCAATATGTCTGAAAAGAAAAGTTTTCAATCAGTGTGTGCTGCCCGTTCTGGCGTATGGCATCATGTTATAATTTTAAAAAAAAATATCAAATGTGTGTTTTTTCGTTTCCCGATACAAAGCATATTTTTCGAGATATTCAGCCGTTTCCAAACTTTTAGGACACCCGGTATATTTTCAACGTCATACCTCTTTTTGAGATATTCTGTTCACACACACACACACACACAGGTTCTCTAAGTTTTACGTGGAAGCGATAGTTGGGCGTGACACCATTAAAATAGTTATTTTGTTTATTTTCAAAGAGAAAATTATCACTTCCGCTTTGTGTGATAATTTTCGCCATTTCAAACACTCGTGATTATAGCATACAAAATTTTCTAGCATTTTCCTGGTTATATGTTGCATACTATATAATAATTCAGCTGTGCACGAGCATCTGCCTACCTGTTCGTATTTTTCTTCTTCTGGTGGGGCTTGTTATTAGCTGCACTGAAACCTATTGGTCCATTGTGTTTCCCAACTAATTTGTTATGGGTCTCGTTCGAAGAGACCGGTTTCCAACGCGAAGGAAAGAATCCTACCCATAGCAACGTCCCTTATTGCCTGGGGTATTGCCGGCCAAAATGTTTATGTCTGTGTTAGAAGAGCTACGCATTGACATAGAACATGAATTGAGGTTTTTTCCTCCAACTGGCACTTCCTCCAGGTGGCATCATTTACGATTCCAATTGTAAATAAGTGTTTCTGTAGGTGACGGTGTCCTGTTAGTAGACCAGTCACAATCCTAATATTTTTCCTGCTCATTGACAGAAGAGTAAAGGTGTTGGCAGGCGACATATCCCCAATAAGGGGTTTTGCCTGACGTAGCCTTGGTATTGAAGCCCAGTTTGCACTGGATTGGTTACTTAGCCAGTGCTCAACTTGTCTCTTTACAGTGGTACGGGTAATCCCTAAGGCCGACGCAGGGCCGATGAGTGGCTCTTGAGAACCTCTTCTGGCTAGATTATCAGCTTCTTCGTTGCCGTCTATTTCACTATGGCTTGGTACCCATAGTAGTTTGACCCAGTTTTTTGTACCGAGTCTATTCAGTGTCTGGCAACATTCCAGAACCAACTTGAAGTTGATCTCGGGCGAACACAATACTCTTAGTGCTGCCTGTCTGTCTGTGCAGATGTAAATATGCAGATTGGAATAACCTCTTTGAAGGTTCTCCTGAGCACAGATTAGGATGGAAAATACCTACGCCTGGAATACAGTGGCGTATTTTCCTAGGAAAACGGTGAGTTCGACCCTCGGTCTATAGCCGTAGATGCCAGCACCAGATCTCCCTGCCATCTTGGAGCCGTCTGTGTACCAGACAACCCCCTTTGGAGTGAGGAAACGCTGTTGCTGATACCAATAAAATCGCCATAAAATCGCTCCTTGTGAGAAGTTCTGGGACCTTCTCAAAGTGTTGAATGATCCCTGAGTGTCCCACTTGTTCCCCTTTCATGGCCCACATCTGACCCTGGCTTAATCTGTAGTCTGACTTCCTAGCCTCCGCCTCAATCACTAGCTGAAGGGGCGGAAGCCCCATAAGCACCTCCAGAGCTGTCGTAGGAGCAGTGCGCATTGCTCCTGTTATGCCTAAACAAGCCAATCTCTGTAGTCTATTGAGGCTATTTCTGATTGTTGCCTTGCTATTTGCCGGCCACCAAACAAGAGCAGCATATGTTATTATTGGTCTTGTAAACACCGTGTATAACCATTTGGTGACACAAGGCTTGAGACCCCAGCTGGTTCCAAAGGTCTGTCTGCATCTCCACAGGGAAGCGGTGACCCTTTGAATTTGTCTCTCTACATGAGTCCTCCAGTGCAGTTTTGAACCCAGGATAACTCCACGATATCTGACCGATTTGGAGGGCTGAAGAACTTTACCGATGAGTGTGGGCTGTCTAAAACCCTCAGTTCTCCTTCTTTTGGTGAAAATGACAAGTTCTGCTTTGGTAGGGTTAATCCAGAGCCCTTGCCTTACGCACCAGTTTTGAACAGTAGTGAGGGCTTCTTGCATGATCTCATTTACTTTGCCAGCGAACTTTCCAATCGTTAGATAATATTGCAAGGTCATCAGTGTAACCTAGCACATTGATGCTTTTTGCAGAGAGCTCCCTCAGTAGCCCGTCCACGACCAGACACCATAACATTGGAGACAAGACTCCACCCTGAGGACAGCCCCTAGTTACCGTCGCTCGAATGGAGAGCTCGTCTGTTGAAACGATTACCTGTCGGCCCGACAGCATAGAACCGATCCATCTTATCAACAAGGGTTCGATCCCGTGCCTTTCGGCCGCTACATAGATGGAATCAAAAGAGGTGTTTTCAAACGCCCCTTCTATGTCTAGAAATGCACCGAGCAAAAGCTTTTTGCTTTCTCTATCTTGGAGACGATCGCATGGAGTGCTGTCTCAACTGACTTGCCTTGTTGGTAGGAGTGTTGTGATGGGTGCAGCGGTAAAGCGATCAATGCTCCATGCTTGATATACTTTTGGATCAGTCTTTCCTGCAATTTTAGCAGGAAAGAAGTCAGACTGATAGGTCTGAAGTCCTTTGCGGTATCATGCATTGCATGTCCCGCTTTGGGTAGGAAAATTACTTTGACAGTTCTCTAGGGCACAGGAATGTGTCCTAGAGCCAGGCTAGTACGAAAAATGTGATATAGGGGCCGTAACAGCACCTCCAATCCATGCTGTAGCAGAGCCGGACAAATTCCGTCAGCACCAGCACTCTTATATGATTCAAAGATGTACAGTGCCCACTTCAAACAATCTAGACTAGGCCTCTTAGGTAGGGCTTCTTGTACAAGACTGGAGCCGGGGAAGTGAACATCAATGAGATGCTTGAGAGCCCCCTCCCTGGTATCAGTGAAGGTGCCCGATGGGAGTATCAGCATCTCCAGCCTGGAACCTGGAGTTTTGGAAAACATTTTTTGCAGTCTAGCTGCTTCTGGTTGACCTTGAATACTTTCGCAGAAAGCCCGCCAGGTTTCTCTTTTTCTTCTGCGTATGCAGCTTTTGTATAACCGTAAGGACAATTTGTAATTGTCCAAGTCCAACTGAGAGTTTGTAAGTAAGAGGCTGCGAATTTCTTTGCGGAGGGACTGGAGTTCAGCGTTTCACTATGGAGTCCTTTTACCTTCCTTGCATCGCTCAACAGGACAATTGGTCTCGTATGACTCTGTGGTAGAGCGATGAACAAAATCAACGTTCTCTTCTAGCTCGTCAGAATTTTTTGGGATGATTCTCATCAATTCTAACCTATTTCGAAGGTAGGTACTGTTGTTTATAGCCCTCCAATTGGTTACTCTGGAATTTCTAAATATATTTGACACTGGCGGCCGCTTTAGATTTAGATTGAAAGTGATATGACGGTGATCCGAAAGGGAGGGTTTCGTCGATACCTGCCAGTCTTTGACAAACGGAGCGCCCGTAGCGGTGCCCACTGTTATGTCGATGACTTCTTGCCTTCTGTCGGTGACAAAGCTAGGTGTAGTAGCACAATTTAGTACCTTCAACTTCGTAGTGCAGAGATACTCCATTATGCCTCTACCTCGTGGGTTGATGTCCGTGCTGCTCCAGCAAATATGGTGCACATTGGCATCACACCCTACCAGCAGAGGTAAATTATTCATGTCACAGTAACTTACCAGTCCCTAAAACTCTGAGGTAGGCGGCAGTTCTTGTGCACAGTAAGGAAAGTAGGCAGAACTAAGAACAAAGCTCCTTCTGCTTTTGCCATATATAAGACCAATTTTGACTGCCACTAGATCCGTGGAACAGAAATTGGGCAATATATGTATATCGGTTAGTCCCGAAGAGTATATACAAACTCTCGGTATAACCGCATTTGTGCAATAAAACAGAGAACCGCTATTGAGATATAGCCTCTGGAAAGAGCCATGTCGCACCCATGGTTCCTGTATAAGTGCTATATCAATATTATCATCTGTGTTGCAGGTTGATTTGTAGGAGATGGATGCTATTCATTAAGGGAAAATCGTCCACTCCTACTCCTGCTCCTCCGCAGCAGAATCAAACACTTCCATGCCTTCAAGCTCTGCTAAGGGAGGCTTTTCCTTTGCATGTTGTGTCCCAGAAAGAGACCCTTACCATGCCCGCATATGCCTTCATGCCGATTTTCTTCAGAACCGACACAGAGAGCCCGTACACGCCAAGAACAAGCCTGAGCCTTTTGGACTCGACCCGTCCGGAATCGGCATGCCGAATCCTCCAGAGATCGGTCCGAAGCCCCGGATTCTGGCGTTTTAACCTTCTTAAGATAGTAGCCTCGTCCTCAGGTACTTCCGGTATTCAGGCTACCATCTTACTCAGTCTGGCGACGGAATTGCCCTCTCAAAAAGCGAGTTCAATTCCTGTCTCCAAGCTGATTTTACTGACGGCTTCTCTTAGCCAGATTTTGGAGAAGGCATCGAAACATGTGACCAAAATGATCCCTCGTTCCTTCCTTCTAAAGCCGTCACATTTTGTATTGGCCGAGGATGAGTTGAATTTCCTCGCCATGCACTACAGTGATTTGCAATTCCGGGAAATTTCCCCGAGAAATTGCAACCCTGAGATCTTTGTTGGCCACTTGACTGTATGAGAGCTCGGGTCGGACCCAGCAGAGGGTGTGACTTTCTCCGTGGCACTAGGTTGGTCTGTGACAGGAGTGCCTCTAGTAAGAAGCTCCTGCTGTGTGCCAGAACCTGTAGGCGGGCCTGGTTGATCATTAGCAGCCAACCTAGCCTTCGCCTTCGTACACTGTCTTCTTTCTGCACCGCACCGGTTTCTTTTAGTAAGAGGCCCTTTTTGTGATGCAGTGTCGGTTGGGTAGTACTGGAGGGGCTCCAGTAGAGGAGCACCCTCCTGAGGTGGTCAGAGTAGGACCGGCAACACAATCATCCTCTGAAGGAGTATTTGGGTTATTAACGTTATCCATGATTAATCCCACGAGTAGCCAGGAAAGGAGGTCCGCTCCTGCAGAGCGTGTTGCAGGAGTAAGGCTAAGGGACCATGGAAGGGCGCCAGGTATTCCATGGGCATCGTCCGGGGCACTGTAATCCTGTGCCATCCAGCTCTCGGCGCGATAACTTCCACCTTAGTTTGGGGTTAGTTTATCGACTTGCCGGTCTAGATCCGAAGGGTTTAGTTTAAACAGGGCCACCACGGAAAGGATGCAATCTCAGATCACATAGTCTAGGACTACCCAACGGTCTTGAAAGTCCGGAAGCGAATAGTGCAATACTTCCAGAGCTTCCCTGTGAGCTGCTTTCCGCCAGGGGGCATAATTAAATGTCAGCACCTTCACCTGATGTCCGGCAGCCCACTCGACCCACCTGTTCGTATTATAAATGTAAAACCTGAAAGCTTGGACAATAATTAAAATAAATATTAGAAAAACATATTATTTAATTTGTTTTAGTAAGAAATGTAGGAGCAGCATATAACGAAAAATGTATGAATCATAAAACTTTTTTTATATGAAATATATATATATCACATGATATTTAAAATTGTATTATTCGACATTTCGACGAAGCGTAAAAATGACAGATTGATTAAATACGAGGGCAGATTATATACATCTGCTGCTTTATCTTATTGATCTTCGAAGAAAGCACTGATTTTAATCAGGGAAAAATAATAAATATTACAAAAACGTTTAAGTAGAAGTACTTTACTACTGGATACGGGAACACTTGTAGATATCGATTTCATCGTCTCATTCTGATAAGAGGCTGTTACAAATTTATATTCTAAAATGTCACCGACTATATAAAGCCAGACGAAATGTTGTCCATTCAGTCTAACTCACAATGAAGTCGTTTGCAGTCTTAGTTTTGTTGGTTACAGTAGCAGCTGCCTACAAACTTCCAAAGTCCCATATCACTACATTAAAAGATCTTGATGGTAAGTATGTTTTAAAGTAGTATTCAAGATGTTAAGAACAGAAAATAAAAGTTGCAAGTCAAGAAATTTGCTCAAACTTCTAAACTTTTTTCATAATTGATTTCATTTCAAAACTTTTGTTATATTCATAGTGATTTGTCATTTAAAAAAAAACATACGACATTTCCACATATGAGATCAAATTTGCAGACAACAAAAATATGAAACTAAATTAATTAAGACTAGCAGTCCAGTGAGACAAATGTCTCATTTAAAAAAACAAAAAATACCGTTTTTCAAATAGAACGCGTATTAAATAAAAACTGTACCCAGACCTGGAAGGTGTCAAAGTGGTTGCCTAACCGATCGAGGTTTTAAGGCGCAGAGGGCACCGGAACATTCTGGAAGCTGTCAAAGTGGTTGCCTAACCGATCGAGGTTTTAAGGCGCAGAGGGTCGTAGCTCCGTTTGGCTGCTGAAACAGTTTTTATTTAATACGCGTTCTATTTGAAAAACGGCCTTTTTTGTGATTTCTCGAAAACCGGAAGTGTGACGTGACTGAAATCGGTTCCTGACCTGACATGACCATTCCAAACATATAACTTTAATAATTTTTTTCTCTATCTCTTACGGTTTGGCTGCTTAAACAGCATCCCAGACAGACAAAACAGCGTCCCGGACGGACCAGCGTCCCGGACAGACACGTCTATTAGATAAAGGATAATTCTGGTTTTGCACTGAAAAATAGATTACCAAAGCATTATTCCAATCTTGAGGGATGCTGCATCTATGTAAGCACTTATTGTATAGTTTCTCTAAAATTTTTAAGGTTGGTATCCCTCCACATTTGAGCATTTCAACGACAATCCCATCCTCTCCAGATGTTGGTCCATTTGACATTTTATTTAATGAGTTACCTATTTCATTTGTTGTAATTTCAGGCATTTCCTCAGATCCAACATTCCTCACTTTTATTCGGCCTTCTTTTGTTTTCCCCGGTGGTGGTTGAACTTTACTATTGTATAAAGATTGGTAGAAGTTCTCTGTTTCTTTTATTATTTCTTCCATTATAGTTAGTGTTTCATTATTTTCTGTCACGAGTTTACCTATATTGGTTTTTCCTTCTGACATCGATATCAAAAAAGCCTTTAAACTTTTCCTTTCCTCTAGTGTATCCTTGATTTTCTTGTTATTATAATTTCTAATGTCTGTTCTTATTTTCTTCTTAATCGTTTTGTTTAATTCTGCCATCTCTGTTGTTCGTTTTGTTTCGATTCAATTGTTTTCTATGTTCTATCAAATCTATTGTATCTTTACTGAGTCTATTCTGGTTTATCCTTTCTCCTTTTGCTAGGGTTTCGGAAGTTTTTATGAAAACTTGCGTTTTCTCGTTGTTTAAGGTATTCAAAGGCATATCATCATATTTTATCGTGTTTAGATGTTTTTGTATTTGACTGAATCAACAGACAAACTATACAAACATATTACACAATCTATTCATGCTGCAGCCATGGAAGCTATTGGAAAAAAATATAAAACAAGATCAAGACGAAATGACTGGTGGACTGACATCACTCATCAGGGTACCGACATGCGCTCATATTTAGTTAGGATGTGAGGGCAGAACTCTATAAACAGTCAACCTACACAATTTTACAGACTTCGCGTCTGTTGGCGTACAATGATGTGTATGTTTTTGTGGATAACGTCCACTGAGACATACAGTAGGTGAGTATACATTTACTCTACCTGCTGTGGTACCTCAATTGCATGAGGTCACACACAACTACCTGCGTCTCCGCAGTAAATG
The DNA here is from genome assembly GCA_940337035.1 of Agriotes lineatus. NCBI lineage: Eukaryota > Metazoa > Arthropoda > Insecta > Coleoptera > Elateridae > Agriotes > Agriotes lineatus. The sequence continues at coordinate 9,989 of CALNHX010008684.1, forward strand.
AAGTAAATTCCAAAACGGTTACTTTTACGAATAAAAGTCATGAAATCTTTATTGTTAGAAATTTCATAAGCTACAAATTTGACAACCAATATTTTTTCTGTAAAAGTGACCGTTAACGAGATATTCACGAAATACCGTTTTTGGTGACCTTTGCCCCCCCCCCCTTAAAATTTTTAGCGGCACTTGGATCGATGAGGCCTTTTGACATTTTGTTTAGAACCACAATATCAAGGCTCATACCAAAATCCAACTTTCCGGGAATTTTTCCGAAGAGCAATGTCTAATTTCTCTGGACTATAGTAGTGTTCCCTCAATAGACGGAATTAGTCCATCAAAGCAAGGCGGTCGGCTTACGTTTTTACTGTTGTGATCTATTTTATATAATCTAGAGAGATATTGTTTTCCTTCTTCTAAAGTTGCCATTCCCAAGCTGTTTTCGTCTGACAAAGCCGACTTATAAGGATTTTTATCATATAGGCGCCGACTATTGAGACAATCAAATACTTTATCCATTAAATCAATAAAATCAGCTGTATGTGTAGCTGTAGAGCTGGTAATTTCAACTTCTAATTGTTGCGGCTACAGAGTGGCTTAATATTTGCATGGCCAGTTTCACGTCCATCTTTTGGAAAGCGTTTGAATTTACATGTGCTTCTGTCAATCTTGGCAATGCTTTACATTTACCATTTTTTTATCTATGTCGTACACGTGTCGAATATCGTTAAACTGATTTTTTTGTCTGCTGCCCAATTTTCACCTTTCAGCTCAAAATCTCCGTTCAGCATGTTATTCCTTATGCTTTTCGCTATATGCATAAAATCATATATAGCAAATACCTTCTTACTTGCAATTTCAGGCCCTTCCTTCTCTATGTAATAAGGTGTGCTTGCAGTAGCATTCAAAATTTTGTATGCGCCTTGATTACTTGTGCCTTGGTCGCACAAACAAATTGTCGGATTTAGACCTGCATCGACCAAACGCCTCATTACCTCTGGAATTAATTTACTCAGCAGGGTTTTATTTGCACCTGAATGGGACAGGAAGTAAGCAATGGGAACCTTCCATGGTGAGTAAATTCCCCGTGCCAAAAACACCAATGCGTATTTTGCAGTGTTTTTGGTACGATTTGCTTGGCCGAAATCTGGTTGTAATTGGTCAAAATTTTGAAATTCTTCCACCAAATCCATGTATTTATTGTATTCAAGCTTCTCCATAATGGCCATTTTTTCAAAAGACACAGAACAGGTTATTTCCTCGTCAGAAGCAGAAACAATTTTTTTTTGCAATTTGTTTAAAAAACATATTATTAAAGCCAGGTCGAAACTTGGAATTTGAAGATAGAAACCGAAACGATGAATATATATTCTCAACTTTACTCTTTTCTTGCAGCGACTGAACTTTCTTACATAATCTAGATATTTTTTGTGTGTGGTTCTTAAAACGATTTTTGTATGTTTGTAATGAAATCTTTAACTTCTTTTTTCTAGGAGATTCTTCAGAAGCACTAAACAATTTGCGTTTTAGAGATGTCGAAGGCATATTAGTAATTGCATCCAAAAAAACATTGTCCTCGTTAGAAAATTGAATATCTTCTCGCGCCGCCTTAGAATGGGTGTTCTTCGGCGTTAAAACCTTCAAAGAGTTATTGCTACAACTAGATGCAGATTGATCTGTAGCCACATACGGTATTGGTATAGCATCAGATTTCAGTCGGTTTATAAGATGGGTTTTAAAAGCAATTTCCGCAAAGTGTTTTTCACAAATATGTTTGTGCTTGAATTCGTCGCGGGCTTAATACAACAATTTTGTATTCCCTAAAAATATAAGATATTTTAATACAACTTAAATAATAAATATACAAACATATACAGCACTCCGATTCTCGATTTTAATGAGGGAATTAAGATTTCCACGGTTTAGCTGAGGCAGATTCCGACAGTGGGGTATGTAGGGAAAAAGTCATTTTTTAAGGTAGTTCAAATTATTGAAAAGTGATTATCGTATGCGAAATAACGAAATTTTCACGGTCTTTTTCCATTTACCAATCAAAATTGAACAAAATTAAGAAAGTCATGACACTCTAAATTCTTCAACAGTTTTTTTTTTGCAAATGAAAAAATGATTAATATTCAAATTTTTACATGACGGTACACAGAATTACTGCCCGAGTCGAAGCACATACCAAAATTATATCATATGTTAATAAAACTCTGTAAAAATTTCCATTTCTGTCATAATTTCATTTTTTTTACCCGCCATGTGTTTTGCTACTGCCGCTCTGTAAAATCGCAAAAACCGTCAAATACTCCTAACTTAAAACTAAGCCACCGATTTTAACGAACTTAGGCCTAAATTATAAACTCATATAAATTCTATAAAAAAAATCAAGGCGCCTTAATACCTACGAATTTTAAAGAACACCCTTCTTTACATATGTCCGCCATTTTGAAATTTGAATAAACGTTTATTTTGATTATGATCGACGAAAACCTATTAATTTAGATACCATTTAAGCCAAAATTGATTAAAATCTATAAATAAATTAAAAAAATACAACCAAAAAAATAATTCCGGTTTTTTTTGGGCCACCCAGTATAATATATAATTACATGTTTTGTCTTATTTTATTTGATCAATAACTTTTTTGTGTCACTGTACATATTTTATTATATTTATTATATAATTAGTCATATCATTTAAAAAAAGAATTATTAGAATATGACGCTTCTATAGAATATCCTAATTATTGTTGATGACTGTCGTTTTGTTTACCACATTTTGTTGAGAGAAATAAATGGCATTTTGTGTTAATTTTTTGAAACCGCGTTCAGAGATATACAAATCCAAACAGAAGAAACATTGAAACATTTAAAATTTAACATGGAAATATTGACTTATTTAAAAATATAATTTCGTGAAACGTGAATTAATATGGTTTTATTATGTTCCTAAATCACAAAAATTCAATATTTAGTTTTCTTGTAAATTATAGTCACTTTTTATGTTAATATGTTAATCACTTTTCTTGCAAAAAATTGAATGGACGCCCAAGTGATATCTTTTTTTGTTGAATCTATAAAAGTGTATTATAAAAACGGAATCTGTGTAACGCGGAATCATCCCGTTGATAACGGAATATTCCCAAAAATTCACGGCAAAAGGAGAAATTTCGTGAAATTATTAATGCTTACAATATGATATTTTTATTACATTATTAAACCTCCATAGAACGGAAATTTTGATAGGTTAAGCCGTATAAAAATCATAATTTTTACATTATGCTTTAGAAAACATGTTTACTATAGTTTACATTAAAAAAAAAAAGTTTCAATCAATGGATCAAAATTGAATAAGGACTTAATATTTTGTTTATAATCTAAAATCGTGAATAATTGTATATGCAACGTGTGTATTTGTAACTCGCCATAAACTTCAATTCTTTCATATTTACATAATATATTACGTATCTGAATTGATAATCCACTTTTCTAAACGATCATTCGTAGGAAACTTGAACATTGTTAAATGTGGGTAATTTATTTGCCCCTTCAGGCAGGATATGTAGAAGCACGTATTACCAGGCATTTTCAAAATTCACAATCACTATCACAAGGATAAATAGTTATTAAGTTTCGAAATAAACGTGGTTAACTATGAAATTAAACTAAATTAAAAATGTTAAATACTTTCTTTTTATAATTGTGGCTTTCCACCACCATTACCATTGCTGCAAATACCTATATTACATGAATTACGCATAATATACATACCGTTATGTTTATCTTATTTTAATTTATTTTTCATTTCCAAGTTATCAATAACTACTAATTGGGCTTATAGATTTAATGCTCATTGATAAAGCAATTTGTGTAATGGCTACATTAGCATTTAATCATTTTGTTTTAATTAGCGCTAGTTGCGTCCCAAGCAATAGATTTTAAGATATGATAACCAACAAAAGAATGCCAAGCTATTATTATGTAATAACAAAATTTTCCATTTCTGTTGACAACCTAAATTCCAAATGGTGTATGCAATTGACTGCATAATTATTTACTTCAAAACACGCCCGCGCACGTATATGATTTCTAAGCCCAGTTAAGGTCACAAAAAGTACCGCCATTTCATTCCAAGATTTTGTTCCTCCAAATTAAAAAGGACAGAGCATTGTAAGAAAGTGAGAGTGAGAGTGAGACACTAATGACAGGAACCCCAAATTAAAAGAGACAAAAGATACATGTTTGCACAGTTGGCGGTACCTTTATGAGGTTAAAAAATGTTAGAATGGGCGAAACAGAATAATAACAGATGAAGTTCCACAGGAAATCTCGGGAAAACCCAAACGAGACCGTGTAAGGAATCCGACACACAGGGAGCAGCTGTAACAAGAACTCTAATCACAAAAATAGAAATAAACAACTAACTTAGTATGGACACCTAATACGAATGAGAGAAGACAGATTACCGAAGCGACCACTAGAGGCAAGGGCAGAAGGACGGAGACCAAGTGGAAAGGAATGGACGGAATAGAAGAGCTAGCAAGAAAAAGAGAAGCGACGATAAAGGAAGTAAAAAGGATCACAGTCGAAAAACGTAGATATCATCCATCAAGAGGCAGCGCTAACGCTTAGCGGCACACGGAAATAGATAACGAAGAAAGAAGAAGAAGTACATGCCTGGAAGTTATTTTATGACAAAGGTCAAATACTTTTTTGTCGATCGCTCATTTTGGCTTCCCCGAAATGTTACGCCAAAAGCCCGGGCTTCTCAAGCTTCTGCTATAATACATATGTTACTGCTTTAGATAATATTCTATATGAGATTATGAATTTAAAAATTTTCATTTTAAACGTTAGAATTTCGATTGAAAAAATCAGAAAATAAATGAATACATTTAACTAAAATAAAAGGGTAATTACTAAAATCATATCTAAAGTACGGTGGCGTACTGGGGCTTTCCAAAGTCTTAATATTTATTTCCTTCTATATTCTCAAATTTGTGATTGTGCATCTCTCAAAATAAATGAGATAAGTTCTAACTGTTATGCGGTGTTCTTGATATTATAAAGAGGTGTATTTATTAATTGTCGCTATGTCAAAATGTTTAATTAGATGAGTATACAAATATTGCCATTAAAGGTCCCGAGTGGTGTAGCTTGAACAACCGTCCACGTTCGATCAGCAGAGTTAAGCAACGCTGTCTCTGGTCAGAACTTGGCGCCTCGTGGTACGGCTATCACGGAAAAAAGTTGGTCCCGGCGGTCATACAACATCATGATAGTCGTTAGTGGGGTTGGAAGTCCTCATAACTGCACAGCAACGCCTATAATTGGCCTAACGGCTGTTGGCTGAGTGCGAATTAAATTTAAATTAAATTAAATTAAATTAAATTAAATTAAATTAAATTAAATTAAATTAAATTAAATTAAATTAAATTAAATTAAATTAAATTAAAAAAATTAACAGGATTGGGTCCTCGCATTATTAGTGGACAACCTGCGGCGGTTGGCCAGTTCCCATGGCAAGTTGTTAACAGGTTTGCAATAGGAAATGAGACCGGATTCTGTGGAGGAGCTCTTATCTGCGACAAATGGGTGCTGACTGCAGCTCATTGCGCTGTCGTGTAAGTGAATGTTGCCCAAATACAGGGTGTTACGGAAATGAGTGCCAATATTTTAACCCTAATAGAACTCACTAAATTGAACAACTTCGCCATTTATTATGTTTTCGAAAACGCCTTCAAAACTGAGTTAAAATTCAAAACAATTTTACTATAAAAATGCATACTCGCATATGGAATAATATTTTAATTTAATGGCACAAAACACAAAAAACATTTTCTTTATAATTATGCAAAGCGACAAAAACTGCATAGGTACTGATAAAACCCTTAGTTCACATCTGGTCTCCAACCACCAACGTACTTTATCAATTGAGGTAGGTAAGCTATTGACCGCATGTTTTTTTACAGTTCTAATATACTTGTGTCGTTCACCTTTAACTTAGCTTTGCTTATTAAGCGGATCGCCAAATTTAGAGGAGATAAATGATTGATAAAATATGCGATTAAATGAAAAACGATAAATAGAAAACTTGTTCATTTTGGTGAGCTTTATCACTGGGTAAAATTATTGCATGGACTTCCACCACATCCTGTATAACTAATCAAATGTAACTATGAACATATTGTTGCAGAGCGAGCAACTTCACCATTTATTTGGGTTCTGTCAACCACAGCCAAGCTGTGGAACCAGGACGTGTTGTTATACAATCTACTCAAGCTATCGTCCATGAAGATTACAACTGGGAAACTCTCAATAACGACATTGCATTGATAAGATTGCCGCAAAAAGTTAATTACACTGGTATGTATTTTTGTACACTAAATTACGTATAGTATCTTGGTGGGGATAATATTAGGTTAAATTGTTACTCACTGGAATCAAAATTATTTCTTGTTTATGTCAAACCTCATGATTCCGATCGCATTTATTGACTTGTTTGGGATCGAGTAGACCTATTATTGGTATCCTATTAAGTAACAGGTTTAAAAGTATTTGTCAACACCTGCCATTGAAAGTAAATTTTTCTGCATGGTTTTTAATGTTGAAATCACTGGTTTTCCGTATGTGTGCTGCAAAATGTAAAAGTGTGTTGCAAAGTATTTTTTCTACGACTGCTCTGAAAATAGCCAAAAAAGCACTCCTAACTAACTCTGAAAATCTTACATTTCACACAGCGTGCGACAACGTTGTCGCACGCTGCTTTTGAGCCCATATATTTGACATCTAGGAGGCGGCGGCTTGCAGTCGTAGAAAAAGTATAGTGTACAACACGTGTGAAAATCACTTGTCACACTTGTGGGGCTTTATGACACTCGCCTTCGGCTCGTGGTCACCAAACTCCCCCACTCGTGTGAAAAGTGCTATTTTCAACACTAGTTGTACAATATACTATTGCCGCACACTTTTAGGCACTATGCAGCACATACTGTGTTGGAAAGTACTTTGCCGCACACTTTCAGGCACTTTGTAGCACAGTTTTGTTGACATTCCACAACATATTATGAAACTGATATAAAACGTCAAATTGTTTTAAAAATTTAAATTATTCTTTTTGCATTTTTAAGCTTCCATAGACTGCAGGAGCAGACAAAATAGTGTGTATGACTCGTGTTGAAAGACCTTCGTCGAACTTAAACTGTCATTTTCGTTCGACAAAGGTATACTTTCAACTAGTGATGGGTTTATTCGAATAAAAAATAACCGGTTATCCGGTTATTGAAATAACCTGTGTAACTCGGTTTTCGTTCCAAGTATTCGAATGAAAAATAACCTCATCCTGATACGTACTACGTGCCGTATCTGAGCGACCTGCGAGTGATCGAAATTCTGTAAATAATACGTCATTCATAACTCATAACCATAAGCAAGGCAGATTGTACTGAAAACACCATTTGTGCGTCTCGCTCTACAGTTTTCTCCCTTGCTTCCTTGCCGGCTGAGGCTCGCGGTCGATCCGTCGTCATATGATATGAACATAAATCAATTGTTTACCGCCTTTAACCCGGCCGATCGATTAACAACAACGTTTTACCACTGTTTTTTATTGCGATTAGCAAGCAGTCCCGCACATTTCTTTCTTTCTACACTTCTTAATAAATACCTCTTAATTTCCAATACATAACACATAATGTTCATATTATGTTTTGGTTATAGATCGGAAGAATGTAGGAGTAATCAGCTAATGCAGAATAGCGAGTCGTAAAACTCATACAAATATATATATATATATATTATCACTATGGGCCTTGGAGGCCCTTGGCTTGTTGCACGATTGATGCCCATTTTTTCCTATCCCTGGCTTTCACTTCCCACTCTTGGATATTTAGGTAATTCAGGTCTTCTTGCACCTCACTTCTCCATTGCGTTCTCGGCCTTCCACGTCTTCGTCTTCCCCCCATCTCCGCAGCCCATATTTTTTTTGTTGTCCTCTCCTCGCTCATTCTTGTTAGGTGTCCCAACCATCTAATTCTTTGTGCTTTAGCAACTCCTACAATATCTGCGTCATCATAAAGTTCCCTGATTTCCCTGTTCGTTCTCCTCTCCCATCTCCCCTCTACATTTTTTCCACCATAGATCTTTCTCAACATTTTCCTTTCCCACACACTCAACCTTACTTGTTCTTGTTTTCTTAGCGTCCACACTTCACTCGCGTATGTAACAACTGGCCTTATAATTGATTTGTAGACCCGGAGTATCACCGATCTGGAAAACATATGTCCCGAAATTATGCTCTTCATTGCATGTGCACTTTTTGTTCCTGCTGTTATTCTTGCTTCGATCTCTTCACTGCTACCGGGTTTCCTTGCTACTATTGTTCCCAGATATGTAAACGTTTCCACTTCTGAAAAACTGTATTCCTTGTTGTTGCCTACTTTTATCTTTAAGGTACTGTTGTTATCGAAGGGCCTGTCATTCCATACCATATATTTAGTTTTAGTTTCATTAACTTCAAGTCCCATGTCATGTGCCGCAATTACTATTTTCTGTACTGCATTCTTTAATTCTTCTTTTGTTCTTGCTAAAACTGTTAGATCATCAGCAAAGGCAAGGCATTGATGTCGATTGCGATACAGGATTCCTCTGCCGCTTATGCCACTTGTTCTTATAATTTTTTCGAGGGCTACGTTGAACAATAATGCTGAGAGAGGGTCCCCTTGCCTTAGTCCGTTCTTCACTTTAAATTTTCTTGAAACTTCCCAATTCACTCTTACCCTGTTCGTTGTATCTTGCAAAGTCATTTTTATCAGCCTGATCAACTTGCTAGGTATCCCAAGCTCATTCAGTGCAAGGTAGAGCTGCTCTCTTATGATGCTATCATATGCTTGTTTAAAGTCGATAAATAATATGTGTGTCTGGAGTTTATGCTGGTAACTTTTGTCCTGTATTTCTTTAAGTACAAATATTTGGTCCACTACCGATCTTCCCTTTCTGAACCCGCACTGATACTCTCCCAGTACATTCTCGACATATTCTGACATCTTATTTTTAATGCAAGTGGCTAGAATTTTATATGCAACATTCAGCAGCGCAATTCCCCTATAGTTGTCGCAGGTTTGTTTGTCTCCCTTCTTGTATAACGGACATATTATTGCTTCATCCCATGGTTTAGGCATTTCCTCTTTGTTCCATATTTCCTGGATTAGCTCGCATAACAATTTCTGTAGTTTAGTACCTCCATATTTAATCATTTCGGCTTGTACTTCGTCGGCACCCGGACTTCTATTGTTCTTTAGCTGTTTTATTATTTTTGTTATTTCATTGTCGTCAGGAGCTTCCTCATTGCTATTGTTACATTGTATCACTGGCCTTTCCTCCGTCAGCCTATCCTTGTTCCGTTGGTTATTGAGCAGCTCTTCAAAATATTCTGCCCATCTTTCGGTCACTTCTTTTTGATCTCCTATCAAATTTCCTTCTTTATCTTTGCATACTATTGTCTTTGTTTGATACCCTTGCTTCAGTTTTTTTGCTCCCTGATAAAAGTTTCTAATTTCTTTATTTCTGTAATTTTCTTCTATCGCTTCTAGCCATTTAATTTTGTGTCTTCTTTTCTTTTCTCTACATGTTGCCTTACACTTCCTTCTTAATTCTTCATATTTCAGCTTATTTTCAGCGGTTTGTACTTGTAACATATTTTTTCTTGCTTTTCCCTTTTCTTTTACTACTTTCTCGCATTCCTCATCATACCATTCCTGGTTTTTTCTTTCTTGTCCCCTTGGTTGTTTTTTCACTGCACTTTTTATGGTTTTCTCAATTGTTGCGAATCTTTCTTCAATGCCTTGGCTTTCTCCTGTTTGCGTTAACAGTTCTTCTATTGCCTTCTCATACTTATCCCTTACATCTTGATCTTGTAGATTTATTCTTGCTAGTTTCTGTTGCTTTCGCTTGGTTTTTGTGTTATTTGTTGGTATTATCTGTTTCAGCTTTATTCCTACGAAAAAGTGATCTGAATCCAAGTCTGGTCCCCTATAGCTTCTCACATTTTTAATGCAACCTTCATTTTTATCTTCGATTAGCACATGGTCAATTTGGTTTACTGTGTTGCCATCAGGTGACATCCATGTTCCTTTGTGTATTCTCTTATGTTGGTAGTACGTGCTTTTGATTTTCATCTTTTTGTCTATCGCAAAATCTATTAAGAGCTTACCATTTTCATTGGACTCTGCGTGCATACTATACTTCCCAGTTGTCGGATGGTATATCGGCTCTCTTCCTATTTTTGCATTACCGTCACCTAATACTATCTTTAAATCATATTTTGGAATTTTATCGTACACATTCTCTAGCATTTCATAAAACTGTTCTTTAACCTCTAATTGTTTATCCTCAGATGGCGCGTGCATGTTGATTAGACTTATTTTTTGGTATATTCCATTCATCCTCAAGCAACACATTCGCTCGGAAATTGGCATAAAACTTCTTACAGCGGGTATAAGTCTTTTACTCACCATAAATCCCGTGCCCAATCTTCTGTCTGCCCCACCGCTTTTGAAGAAGGTGTAGCCATCTACATCACAAATTTCACTAACTTTTTGTTTAGTTTCTTGTATGGCAATTATGTCCACTTTGTATTTTTTTAGTTCCCTTGTTAGCTTTTTGATTGCCCCTTCTTCAAATGTACCCCGTACGTTCCACGTACCTAAAAATATCTCTCTCTCTTTTTCCGTTAGATTGTCCTTTTTCTTTGCCATGTTCGTCTCCTTTTTGTTTCCGTCCTTGTTTAACTTCAGTTTTTTGAATGCATTATACTGTTTGTATTTTCATTCCAGACATATTGCTCCCCATCAATGAAAATCTTTTTGTACCCGATCTTTATCTTCTTTCCCTCATTTTTCTTCTCGTTTGCGATTTTCCTTATTTCTCCCATAATTTGTCTTTCTTGCCAGGTCATATCGTTTTCTATATATATTCTTGAACCTTTCAGTTTGTTCTTGTTTTTCATCACTTCCTGTTTTTTCTCCCAATTACCAATCTCTGCTATGGTTATTAAAGCACCTTGTTTGTTGTTAATTGCGTATGCTTTGTTTACTTCGGTATCTACTTTTATTTGATCCTTCAGAAACTGCCTTACTTCTTCTCTGTTGGAATTCTCGAATTTTGCTCCTTTGATTACTATATTATTCTTCTTTTTCTCTTTTTCCATCCTTTCCAGCCTTTCTTCTAGCTTATTAATTCTTCCGCTTAGCTGCTTTTTCTCGTTTAGCCATACTTCTTCTCTCCTTCTCATCTCCTCTCTTAACTCTTTATTTTCATCTGTATTTTTCTTTATTTCTTCCGCTAACGCCATTATCATGTCTTTGATATCCTTTAGTTCTCCCATTTCTACTCTTGCGTCTTCCCTTGTCACTGTTTCTGGTTTGCTAATTTTCCTGCTTTTGTTATCACTTCGTAATTCGGTTTCTCCACTGCTATTTAAGTCTCTATCCCTTTTTGCGCCGCTTGACATTAGGGTGTTTTCTGCACTTTCGTTTGCCTGCCGAACTGGTACTTAACTTTTTTTTAAACTCACTGAGACGCAGTCTGAGCTCCAAACCCGTGGCCGTCGCTCTTTTCCCGCCCGAATTTGAAACGCCGCCGATCTAATGCGCTCACTTCACTCGCGCGCGCACTTCCGGTACTCTCTGGCTTCTGTTTATTTTCTTGATTCTTGGTTATTTCACTGCTTTCGTGCTCCTCTTTTTATACAATCCGATTCCCCACTACACTATTTCTTAAATTCCGTTTTTATTTCGTTTTAATCGCTTTTATATCAGTTAAAATCACTTATTTCTTTCGCCGCGTGACGGAGTCGTACTTACGAGTTCTCGTCGCCGCACAGTCTCAAAACTCATACAAATACAACAATATATTATTAATTATTATTATATTATTATAAATCGCCAGCAATCGAAAACAATAAAGTTGTATCCAGATATATTTCATTTATATCCACAATTACGTGTTGCACAAAATCCTTAGAAATCAAATAAAAATCATTTATACAATTATTATAATTAACGATTAACTGAGTTCCTGTGCTATCTGCAAGTTACGATGCCGATGCAGATGACGCTGAACCGCGTAACCGGCAGACCGGCGAAATCAAAACGAATCGAGAGCCAAAATTTATTCGAATGATTATTCAAATAATCATTCGGTTATTAATATCATTCGAATGCAAATAATTCGGTTATGAAAATTGTTCGGTTATGTCCATCACTACTTTCAACACGTTATACAAATAACTATTTTTAAAATTTCATTTAAAAAAGTAGGCTTTTTTAATTAATTTCGATGTGTGAAGTGCCACTTTTTTTCACTCAGTAAAAAAAGTGACACTTTGCTTTTAATTTAGGAATGAATGATTCTAATTGGGCGTTTCTTTAGTTACCAGAACTAACCAACGCACTTGACTAAAATGACGGCAAATACAATTCTATACAAAATAGGCTTGAATTTGAACATTTAATGAAATTTTAAAAAGTATAGACAACTCGTGTTAGCGTGCTGATTTTTCACGGGTGTGTAATATTAAACTCGGCTGCGCCTCGTTTAATAACCCTCCACACTTGTGAAAAAAGTTGCACTTGTAGTCTAAATAACTATTTTCTACGATCGTGTCAAAATAACAAGTTTTTGCACAGTTTCTAGTGTCAAAAGTGACGTTTGTAGCACTCTTAATATTAGCGCCCGAATTATGTCTTTTTCGCACGTTGCCATTGGTGACGTGTTTTAATATACGCTTTGCCGTAAGTTTGAATGTCAACATAACTTAGAATATCTAACACAATGTGACGGAGAAAGTGTCACCGAACTAAGTTTTTATATTTCTGTTACAATCGTAGAACAATAGCGTATGATACACTTGTATGAGTGCCATTAAAGCACTAGCGACGTTAAAAGCACTTCGCTTCGCGTCGTGCCCTTAAACTCGTCGCATGTGCTTTAAAGACGTACTTATACACCAGTATCATAATATACTATTATCCAACATTGGCAACCATAGATACTTCGCTCCGTGTACATGTACCGGGTGAGTTTTTTAAAGTGTTACACGGCTATATCTCGAAAACGGTTTACAACGTTTTCATTAAACTATTTTTGACATTTACCTTCTATCTGCGTTTTGAGGGGTGGGGGGTAACTTTAGAATTTTAAGTAGGATGATGTACTTTTGTTTATAAAATTCGAATCTACTTAGCAAACTACGTATGTCTACAAAATATTTGTTGATTTGCTTTTGTTTAAGGAATTATGATTTATTAGGTTATAAAATTAAAAAAATGTGAAATTTTCGTTAAAACGTCAAAATTCTCAACTTACTTAAGTAGAACTAACGCATTTCTATGGAAACGAGTTCTAATTTTGAAATAAGTGAACTTGATTTATTGGTAAAATGTGTTTATTTTTTAATTTCTGTCAAAATTTAGTAACCATAATATAATTCCGTAACCGAAAGAGCAAACGTAGTTTTTTAGGTAGATTCGAATTTTCTAAACAAAAGTGCATCATTCTATTTAAAATTCCAAAGTTATCCCCCTCCCCATCAAAACACAAAAAAGAGGTAAATGTCAAAAATATATTTTTATATGTCCCCCATCTACTTATTACCTCACAAAAATTTCGTGAAAATATTGTAAACGGTTTTCGAGATATCGCCTTGTTACACTTTAAAAAACTCACCTGGTAGAACTGTCAATAGCAGTCTTTATTGCACCACACAAATGTTGCCAACTGCCGCGATATTCCATAGATTTTGAAATTTAAATTTTTTTGTTTAAAAAATTGGCAAAGTAGATAAAATACTGTGTGATACCTCGTTTATAAGACATCGTCGTACCCTAAACCCGTGCTTGCTACAAAATTCTTCTTATAAAACTCATATCATAATATAATATTAAAACATTAAAATACAGGGTATTATGGAAATGAGTGCAAATATTTTAACTAGTGATAGAACTCACCAAAATGAACAAGTTTTCTATTTATTGTTTTTCATTTACTCGCATATTTTTTCAATCATGTATCTCCCCTAAATTTGACGAGTCGCTTGGTAAGCAAATCTAAGTGAAAGGTCAACGACACAAGTATATTAAAACTGCAAAGTTCTTGAACAAAAAACATGCGGTTAATAACTTACCTACCTCAATTGATAAAGTACGTTGGTGACCAGATTTGAAGTAAAGGTTTTATCAGTACCTATGCACTTTTTGTTGGTTTGCATATCAAAGAAATGCTTTTCGGGTTTTGTGCCATTAAATTAAAATATTATTCCTAGGCGGGTATGCATTTTTAGAGTAAAATTGTTTTCAATTTTAACTCAGTTTTGAGGGCGTTTTCGAAAAAATGATAAATGGAGAAGTTGTTCACTTGTGCGAGTTCTATTACGGATCAAGATATTTGCACTTATTTCTATAACACTCTGTATATCGTAGGCCACCTGGGTGGTTAAGTGGGTTAGCAGCCTGCTTAGCAACCATATGAACATGGGTTGAAATCCGGACATAGCCGAGAATTTTTTCAAAGCGGGAATGGTTTGACCTCATTAGTTAGGTTAGCTGTAAGTCAGGTTTAGAGTTGTTGACTGTGTGGTAAGTCTGGATGCGGGGGAGCGTATTGTAAGTCTCGTGCGGTCCATTATCTCCGTTGCACTTCCCGCGCAGTACCAATGGTTCTCAACACTGAAAGTTAAGAGAGGCTAAAGATAATTAATAAATGAAAATATATAACACGTATTCCATATCAAAACGCGATAAAAATGGCTCCTTTGATTTAATTATTCTATTTTTCAAACAAAAACAATATTTACAGATAGAATTCAACCTATCAGGTTGGGAACTAATTACACTGCTGCAAATCTGACAGTAACCGTAAGTGGCTGGGGAAAAACTAGTGATGGTAAGTAATGACATATTATTTTCTTATTAAAGCTTACAGCGAGAAGAACTTTGGGAAGTCGTCTAGCTTATACAAATGTTATAACAGATTTATTCATTTAGTACGTATGTTAAACTTTTCATGTTTTATAACTGATATATGGGAGTTGCTATAACACGATGATTGACTGAAAAAAATTTTAAAAAAAACAAAACGTGCTACTCCACATCTTTTTCTGTATAAATCCTAAATGTTTACTGTTTCTTTATAATTCTCATCTTGACAGCCTCTGAAGTAGTCAGTCCTATACTAAACTGGGTTAATCTCCGCACCATTACAAATAAGGAATGTGAAGATGTTTATGGACGTTTTTTGATTAAAAACGAAACCATTTGCTGCAGAGGCAATCCACAGCACGGCACTTGTAACGTAAGTTGATTGTTAAATTAAAGGTCGTTAGCTTAATGTTGAACTGTTCATTAAGGTTAATGCATGGTCAGTAGTACGAGCGCCGGTTAAATAGTATCGATAGTTAAATAACGTCAGTCGTGGTCTTTACTCGGATGGTGCCTAACCTACTGTGTTAGTAAAATCGTAATTAATAATGCTTTGGACGGCACGTTAAGGGGTCGGTCCCATTCACCTCATCGATGACAATCGTTACGTAACTTTAGATATGTTTCCGCAATCTAAACACTTTGAGACCAAAGTTCCTACCACAAGCGATCGATATTATTATCTAATTGTTTATTATATGTTTTTCAAATGTAGTGAACTAAATAGCAATTCGTTTTAGGGAGACAGCGGTGGTCCTTTGATTCAACAGCAATCTAACGGTACATACGTACATGTTGGAGTCGTAAGCTTTGTATCTAGTGCAGGATGTGCCAGTGGAGATCCATCTGCTTTCGTGCGTACCGCAAGCTATCTTGACTGGATTAAAAAGAATATTAATGGAACTTGTGTTTTGCCATAACTGTATGAAAAGGCTATAAAATACACAGCTGCCATTTTCAGTACAATATATTATTGGCTTTATATTCCGTTTGATTATTAAGTATTTGTCGTAGATGTTGCAATAAAGACTATTAAAAGTGTGTGCGTGTTTGTTTACAACATAGATGTAAAGAATAAATCTCCATAATAGTATTTTACAGTAGAAGTCCGTTAGGATAGCCTTTACGGCCGAGCCAGAGAGTTTGTGAGACGAGCTCGAAGAGCGATTCGAATAATACTGGCGAGGCAGTAAAGGCTCTAACGGATGTGTATTGTACAATAGTTTTTGTAATACCTATATACAATTCGGTCATACCTATCTTTTTCTAATTTATTTTCATCAAAACGCTAGATTTGTGTAATAACGTTTTAGAATGATTGAGAGTGCGTAGAACGTTGAAACTGTTGTTTATAAATGTCATTTATTTCCTCTTGTCTTGTTAAAAGGTCATTTACTGTCGTCTGAACTGAATCGGTAAACGAGTCTTTACATACCAAGTGCCTGTAAAATGTTGTCATCGCGACTTTACAAGCACCTGGTTTTTTAATAGATACATCCTTTATTAATCACTCATATGCATTTTTAGGATTTTCGGCAAGAGGAAATACAACGTTGTACGCGGCTCGCTTGCAATTAGTAGCCTTAATTGGGGCTCACCGGATTACAGGGCTCGCTCCTACGTCGCTCAACATGCAAATAATCCGACTCGCCCATAAAGGCTAATTTACTAAGCTTGCCACGTAAATAACTATTATTCCCAATTTCGTGTATGGCTATAATCAGTTTTAAGTTGTAACCAGCTCGTAACTTATGGCATATGTAGAAAATAATGAAGATATTCCTAAAGACGTTAAGATTGTGAATGATCAAGTTATTTTAGCGTATGTTCAGGAGTTATAGCAGTCTTTTGCCCCTTCTTCTATGTGGACTTGAAGAATTGCTTCCTGCTGAATTGTGTGGCAAACGTCACTTTGGCGTTTGGCACACAATTTAGGAGGCCGTGGTCTTTACAGACACTTGTTACGGCCTGCGCGCCAAAAAGGTTGCTTATATAATAGTAAACAGTCCCTAAATAAATCTTCAACAAGTAGGTATTACAAAAAACATGTTTGGTGCGTTGGTGTAGAGATGCATTCAAACTAAATTGATAGTTCATAAAGTTACTAATTTAGTGTTCGTGAACTATTGGTACGTGTAAGTGATGCTTTAATTAAAATTATTTTAACATTCAGGAATTCTGTTTGAGTTCAGCTATATTCGATTATTATGATGTGGGTTAGGTCGCCACTTTTTCGTTGGTGTGTATTCGGTTGCCTATCCTTGAAGTACATTTCGATGTGAATTTTGAAAATCCTAGGGCTAGGAACATTTTGGTGATCTTAAAAATTTCCATTATAGAGGGAGCGATTTCCAGTGGCAATCTTGGGAAGATTGATAGATAAATTGCTTCTGGTGCTCGTGTTGCATTTTTGGAAGGTTCACTTAGATGTGGATATAAATATTTTTATATTTTGAATAATTTAACTCAGGATTAATGAGTTGTGCATGTAGTAGGTGAAATTAGCCTGGTTATGCGAGGATTAGAAAATATTTCAGGAAAAAGACTTACTTCTGGTCGCTTTCTAACCTCTGCCTCTTATTACTCAGCTCTACATTTTCCCCTTATTGGCTCTGATGACACCACATGAAGCACATGGAAAACCATGTGTAAGCGGTTTGTGGGTGTCCTATCAAGCTTTGCTGGCAAACACACCGGCAACTGAAAAAAAGCTCGCAGCATTCGGTTTTGGGCAGCTTATCCCCAGTTCATGTGATTTCTCCATGGTCGCTTGGGCATATTCATATACACCGTTTGCGATCTCTCTCGCGGCCAGCTATTGTGTGCGGCATGCAAAGACGCAGGGCTATAATATATCTCTTGTGTATATGCCGGACCTCTAGTGTAGTTTTTACCTTCCTCGTCTAAAAGACGAAGAAAGTATTGTATTCTTCAGATCTTCACGTTTCAGGGTCTCTAGATGACGAAAAACAGGTTTTCTCAATTCCGTCTGTCTGTCTGTTGCTGGGTTGTTGGAGGAAGACGATATTTTGCATGTGGATTGTATGTCTACCTGGCATGAAAACGGGGCAATTTCAGTCAAATATGTACAGGGTAAGGATCTTTAAAAAGTAGACCCTTGTCTATTTTTGCATTAACTAAGGAATGGATAACAATATTAATTTACACATAGCTCAAGCATCACTCTTAATGAAAATGGGACCCAACATACAGGATAAATGTTGTAAGAGACAAAAATCGACAACGAGTAAGTGAGTTGTGTTTAATGTAGCTGCATCGCGGAGATTCGAAGGGTCCAGCGTGGCAGGATGGGAACGACAGGCGTGCTAAGCGCAGCTTGCTTACTTTCCGCCTATTGTTGGAGAGAATGTTTCTGGAGACATGTATAGTATAAGTGTTTTCTGTATGGATTATCCCTTATAGCGATATCGGTGGGAGTCAGAACACCCCCAATTTGCAAAACAAGTAGTGAACACTATTATTATTTGGTTAAGGGTGTAACTTTCTGTATTGTTTGCCTGTTAACCTATAAATTATGCTATAACATTGACAGATCGATTGGCCGATATTAAAAGGGTTGCAGATCACCTCAAACGTGTCGTGAGCACGTCGAATTTTTTTTTATTTAGTCAAGTTCTAATTTTTAATATGGTATTATGCCAACTATTTCAAGTGTAAATTTCTATTTGCAGAACAAAATATTGGTAAAGCCCTTTGCAGAACGACTTAAACGTTCCACGCCGTTGCCTTGATTTCGTGTCGTTTGCTGGAGTATTATTTTACTAGCAAGATGCCCGTTCTTCGTACGGACTACAAATGTTTGTTTCTTCTTCTAAATCTTAAATCGATTATTAAGTCCCCCCTTCCCCTCACGCAATACGTTAAACTAACAAAAGCTACAAAACAATATTGTAGGTAAAAATGAAACCATACGCTTAAAAAAAAAGTTCTTCTTAACTCTTTTTCTCTTCACGTACTGCCTGAAAATGTGTATGTAATTGTCGTTACCCTTGTATAGATTGATAAAGCTATAGTTTTAGTATAACAATGAGATCAAATAAAAAATATATATACTTATTAGATAAAATTTCCAAAAATCCTTTCAGCTCGTTTTATCCTAAAATGAACCCATTGGAAAAATAATAATAATTTTAACCCTATACTCCTCTTCAGTTTTTCCTTTTTACTGCTTGAGGGGTGAAATGAAAAAACCCTAAAACCCCTCTCTAAAGATTAAAAAACACATCTATATGCCAAAAAAGAATACTCTAACTCAACAAACAAAGGAAATACAAGGGGTTCTATAATTCACCTTGAATGCAAATTTTTACATTTAGGGTTGATTAGGGCAAAACCCTGAAATACGTTTTTATCGGGTCTAAGAGATATTGAGAAATTTGTCAGAACACAATTTAGAAATTTTCAACCCCTTGGGGGTAAATTTCTCAAAATTCCTTAAACCAGTTTTTAAATATTTTAAAACTACATCTATATACCGAAAAAGGATGTTCTAACTCAATAAATATAGGAGATGCGAAGGGTCCTTTAATTCTCCCCGAATCCATATTTGGACCTTTAGGGGTTGATTAGGACAAAATTCTAAAATACATTTTCAGGCATTTGGATTGTAATATGCTAGTAAACATCAAGTCGATATCTCATCGGGTGTAAGAGATATTGACGAATTCGTGAAAACAGATTTTACCTCTTTTCACCCTCTTAGGGGTCTAATTTCGAAAAATTCTTTCTTAGCACTACCTTATGTAACAAATTGAACCTTCCATTCAAATTTCAAGTTCGTAGTGCCAGCGGTTACGGCTCTACGTTGATTAGCCGGGGTTGTGACTTTCCTTTATATACAGGGTGAGTTTTTTGGAATGTTTACCATGGGGATCTCGGAAAGTATTGGAAATAGAGAGACGGTTAAATGGGGAAAGAATTGCAGTTTTACGAGTTCAATTTAATGAGCTTTTTGTTTTTTGGAAAAAATGCAAGGTTAACTAGATATTTCGCAAAAATGATTTTTTTCTAATTTCGTTCTAAGCTCTGTTATTATTGACTTTAGAAAAAATGTGCAAAAGAAAAAGTTGTAGATAGTTATGTGGTTAATAATACAATCTAACCAAATTTTTTATTTAAGCTATAATTTTTGAGTTATGACACAAACTTGTGTTTTTTATAATGAAAACCATAGTCGAGCATTAATTTATAGAAAAGGCCATTTTCAACAATTCTAACGATATACCACTTGACATAGTTATTTCCATAAATAAATAAATTATGGCCATTTTTCTCTTTTCGTTTTCGAATTGTTTAAGTAGTAGGCTATGGAAACCATTCCCCATAAATAAAAATCTAAAACAGATAGACTGGGGGATGCAGGTGGCCATGTAACCGGCGCGTTTTTTCCTATTCACGAGTTCGGGAATGTTTTATTTAAATGATTTCGTACCGTTAGCTGATTATGTGGTGGCGCCCCATCGTGTTGAAACCACGTGTCTGAAAGGGTAATTCATATAACATATTATCAAAATCGTTCTGCAGAAAGTGAAGATAACGATCACCAGTTAATGTATCGTAAAACATGTACGGACCAAGAATTGTTGAACCAATGACGCCGCACCAAACATTAAATCCAAACTTAGTTTAGGGTCTCCTCTGTTCAACATGATGCGGATTTTCTTGCATCCATAGATGTTTATTATGTCTATTAAACATGCCGCATTTCGTAAATCGTGTTTCATTCGTCCACAAAACTTTAAAATGTAAACTGAGGGTCAGCTTCACACATGTTACTAAACCAAGTACAATGTGTGTAGTGTTTGTGCAACTGATAATTTATAGGGATGAAACCTATGCTTTTTCAGTACTCTTATAACAGTACGTTGTGACGTGCTTGCTTCCGTTTCAATTTATCGGGTTGAAATCCATGGATTTGCATTACACGTGCCAATACGTTTCCTCTGCCTCTTTATTAATGCCTCTTGCAGTCTTATTTGGTTTACAGAAAAAACCATACTCTCCCAAGTTATCATACAGTCTCTTAAAGGTAGGTAGAGAAGGCTGGCAAAGATCAACATACTTTTCAAAATACTGTTGTGCAGCTTGTACGCCATTTTTATAGTGCAAAATGTAACATTCAATCATATCACGCTTTTCTTGATTAGAAAAATTCATATTGATAATTTAAGAAACCTCAATCAACATTAATTATAAACTAAATGATATGCACCTGTCAATAATTTATTTATTTATAAAAATAACTATGTCAAGTGGAATATCGTTAGAATCGTTGAAAAATGGCTTTTTTATAAAGTCATGGCCGACTATGGTTTCCATTAGGAAAAACAAAAATTTGGTGTCATAATTCAAAAATTATAGCTTAAATATAAAATTTGGTTAGACTGTGTTATTAAGCACATAATTATCTACAACTCTTTCCTTTACACATTTTTTCTAAAGTCAATAATAACAGAGCTATAGGCACCGAACGAAATTAGAAAAACATCATTTTTGCGAAATATCTAGTTAGCCTTGCATTTTTTCCAAAAATAAAAACGTTCATTAAATTGAGCTCGTAAAACTGCAATTCTTTCCCCATTTAACCGTCCCTCTATCTCCAATACTTTCCGAGATTCCCATGCTAAACATTCAAAAAAACTCACCCTGTATGTATAATAACTATGAATGTTTCAAACCTGCACAATGATTTAGTAAATTTTTTAAGCTGTTTTAATGACAAGAAGTCGATTTATTCTTCTCTGGAATTGATATTTTAGCATTTATTGCAATATTAAAAACAAACTTCCATGAATCATTAACATATTACGTGTTGCATAAATAATACATGTTTCTCTTATAGCGAAATCCTTTCTATGAATTTTCATTTAATTAACAGGTATGATTTTATCAATTTACGACAGTAAAAAGAACGTTTTAATTTTGATCATTCAACTCTTCGAGCCAATCGTACTTCTTCTTATTTTCTGTGCCGTATCTTCATTGGACGTTGGCGATCATTATGGTCCATCTAATTTTGTTAACTGCAGCGCAGAACCGGCCTACCGATGTCATTCCGGACCATTGTCATTGTACGAGGAGTCTAAATCACTCTATGTTCGGGAGTCCATTTTGGAAATTTCGGCAAAATGAACAGCCAAAGTGTATATGAAATGAAATACTGTAATAAATTTAAAACTCGAGGGAAACACACACAAAGAAAAAAAACTTCGGGAATACTCCCCGGACACAAGTACATAAAAAATAAAATCCTCCCATACCAAATTTAGGTGAAAGGGAAGAAAGTCAGAGAGAACGATTGCAAAAGGCGCAGTCCCAAGCTCAGGCACCAAGATTAGTCTTCGCAGCTGGGTGGTAAAGGCGCGCCGGCGACTAATCCGGTGTGAACCCCTCCCAAGAGACAACGTCCCTACAACCACCCCCTCAAACCCTCAACCACAGACACAAGACCGAAAAGTTCCACCTCGTGCTTAGAAGAAGAGCTCTAAAATCCCCAAAGGTAGCGTACATAGGTGTTCGTCACGAAAGATGAAGTGTCCATCATCAACATCCCTACCAACCTACCCTCAATGCAATATGCGTATATGTTCGTTGCACAAGAAAAGAGTAACCACCTTCAGCATCCCAACCAACCGACCCAAAGATAAAAAGTCCGAACACGAAACGAAAACTAGAAACAAACAACAAAGAAAAACGAAAGGGATAATGACTTGGAGAGGGAGTCGGGTTCCATGAATCCGACAGAAGTCGACACTCCAGATGAGCAAGAGAAACTACCCTCAATCACCAAGCACGCCCAAAAACAGAACGAAAGCTAGGAACGAGACTTGCTTGTGGATTAAAATCCTCCTTCGTGAAAGGATACCGAGACAAAACAAACACCAAACGTATAGCTGAAGGCAACACGACAACATCAGCTATACAACCAAATTGCGCTTAGCTGAAGGCAACACGACAATATCAGCTGCGCAACCAAAATCCTAAAGGGGTATCCAAAGTAAATCCAGCAAGCTAACTCTACCTACGCAACAACAAACAAAACGCAAAGGAAAACGCAAGGAACCATCAAGTATAAACTGCGCAAACCTACTAGAAAGATGGTTTGAGGGATGAAAAGACCGCAAAGCGAAACCCCCAAACACATCAAGATCGAACCTATGTCAACACTATCACTCCAAAAGAAGGAGGCACGAAAAACAAACTTTCACAGCGGAAGCACAACAAAAGAAAGCTCAGGCACACCAAATCAGCAAAACACACTAAACCACACAAGCACGCAACCAATCAAAATCAGAGTCATCCAAAAGTTGCACTCATCAAAACATACCCCAAAACTCTTGCAACAAATCCCATCATACTACCTAAACTCACAACCTAATCTCATTTAATCAGTCAAACGAAACAAAAGGGAAGAACAACAATCAAGGGCTACAAAAGAAAACGAGAAAACACAACTGCAGCGTGTTTAGCTGGGCTGTAAAAAGAAAATTACAAGAGGAACAACTGCAGTAGGGCTAAACAAGCAAAATCGCGGCTGACACGTTGGGGGAAAATTCTTTATAACGTGGCTGAGGCTAAGCCTTATTGGAGTTGTATAATGCTGGTTTAAGAGAAGGACATTACTAAAGAGATCCTTCGGCTAGCTCGAAGAGGGGCGTGGATCTCGATCCAGCTTCAGCGTAGTCGCGATGTAAGTCAAATTCAGCCAGGGCTCCAAGAACCTAAAATTGTCCAAAGCACAACTAGAGGCACTCGCTGCTGGTCCTAAAATAGCGGGCACAACCTCACCAACAAATCGCAAAGAAGCCAGCAAAAAAAAAAGAATAAACCCACTTACCTTACTGACCTTACTGCAGTAGTCGTCAACAACTATAGTCCCTATAGTACTGTCAGATATGGTAAAACAGATGCTAAATAAAAGAAGGGAACTAATACAACAGAATAAACAGAAAAACACCTAATATGTAGAAATAATCACACTAATAAGAAGAACAATAAAACAGAACAAATGAAATAAACAGGGCGAACAGATCCAGAAAGTCATAGAGATTAATTAAATAGGGAGCACAAATCTACATGTCAATCTTATAATTTATTCAATTGTTATAAACTGAAGTCCGTTATACACAAATGCTAATCTATTACTATACAAACGGATATTAGCCATGTTCAAATCAAGTACATTTTGAAATAAATTTGCTTATAAATTATTATTTTTACAAATTTCTTATATCTAAAATATTGTTCACAATTTTAATTGTTAAAATGTCTCTTTGCGCCACCACACGTTTTATTATTTGCTCTGCTGTTTCCACTCGCGTAATTGCACTGATTCATTTTTTTAGAGTTCACTTCCTGCACAATTCCTCTTTTCTGTATCTGTTTGCTTTTTCCTCGCTTTTCCATGTCTTGTCTACTTTTCATCATTGCTATTCCCTGTCATTATGCCTGCCTTCTAATTGCTCTTTGCAACGTATAATTAGTTTATTCTGGCTTACTATACCTTCTTAAGACTGCTCACAAATTTCCTTGCTTAGTTATTTTGAAATCTACGTTCATTGACATGCACATCGCAAACCTTTCTATGACTATTCTTTCTATCGGTTCGGCTTTGATTCTGCACAAACCTAATATTTAATTAACTTGAAAATTAAACTACAAACCTGTGAAAACGAGCTTTGCTCTTTGCGTCCCTTACTCAAATCATTTATTTTAATACAGGCATCTCTTTTCAATGCATTTACTGATTGACATTTAAGCTTAGCATTGCAGCTAGATAAAACACCCCAACTCTGTGCTTATTGACTTGTTTTCTTAAACTGTACTGCAAGCAGAGCAGAGCCTTGGGCCTAAGACCATTGCAGTATATGATCGGTGCGGAAATAAATGACTTTATTTATTTATGACGTTGTCAACTATTATGCTATTTTCAAAACTCTGTTTTATGGTTGTGGAGGCTCTTGCAAGCTCGTTTTGTGCAACCGCCGCTTCCTACAAACACATCATGATACTATTCTATTGTAATAGTAATAGTAATCAATGTAACCATGCATCATGCTCACACAACACATCATCACATCAACCACTCTCTGCTCTCTGTCGTCCTACTACACCGACACGGGCGACAGTGGCGACACCGTTGTGTCTGTAGTTACGTTACTAACTAGTTACTAGTCACTCCCAAGTCTCGATCGCGTTTGTTCTTGTTTATGATTCTACTAGAACACGTTGACCAGCCTACGTCTGGCCGTGCCAGCGTAAAGAAACGGTTAACAATAAAAATGCTTGCTCAAGGCGGCAGCCAGCCGACGTCCGGCCCTGCCAGCGTTAACAATACAAATGCTTGCCGCGCCGCCACTTGTGCGCGTTCATGCTGCGTGTTGCTGCGCGATCGGCAGGTGCGCGTGTCTGCTTACGGTCTGGACGGCATCGGCTCTTATAATATAAGATAGTACTGATGGGGCCATAATTATATATAACAACAATGAGATAACATGAATCACAAAATAGAATGCTTGAGTAAGAAAGAGATGGCCATACGAAAAAAAATATTTTAGTAGGCATGTTTAGTTAACAAATGTCATAGGTACTTAATTAAATTAAGCGTCAAGCCTTCTTGAATATTTGCTACTATGTTTATCTCTTTCTTACTCAAGCAATACGAGTTATTTTCTTGTTCATGTTATCTCATTGCTCTTATATATAATTTGGCCCCATCGGTATAGTAAGTACTTTACTGTAAAGTATTGGCCCAGCCGTAGATAGAGTGCTCTCAAAATATCGCCATTTAAGGAAACGAATACGTGGTTTTTGAACTGGAATCTGATATGTTTGTACTTTTTATTCTATTCTGGATATCCCGACAGTTATGAACAGTAAGTTCTGTGCTAGTTAGATTAAAAAAGGACCCCAAATCGGTCGATACAGCATCTTCTGATTTTAAAATTCCTTATGAAACCCTGAAACTGCTGGAATTGCCGAAAGAGAAACCGATGACCATGCGGCAAATACAGGATCTGCTTCACAAATCACTTATTAAAAACTGATCAAAAAAAGGTTAAGAAGGGGCGATCTTTTCAAGTAAAGTGGAAAGACACCTTTAAATGATTGATTTATAAAGAAAATATTTAAAAAGTCT
This sequence comes from Agriotes lineatus, assembly GCA_940337035.1. Lineage (NCBI taxonomy): Eukaryota > Metazoa > Arthropoda > Insecta > Coleoptera > Elateridae > Agriotes > Agriotes lineatus. The sequence continues at coordinate 36,121 of CALNHX010008684.1, forward strand.
TTTGGGAGGTCTGTCAGGATGCCTATGTGAAACATAAAATCCCTATTCTGGTTAAAGATTCCAGCTTGTCGTATAAGGCATTTGTAGAAGATGGATTTAATTATTGGAATAAGGCTATTGAGAGATTTAAATCACACGAAAAAACCGAAATGCACCGTAATGTAATTCGTGCACTGTCAGCAGTTGATAGAGGATTGAGCGTGGCAACCTCTCTTTCTAAGTCGAAACTGCTTGAAATAAAGACGGCAAGAACTGCTCTGGTTAAAATAATAGGCTCTATCAAATACTTGGAAATTCAAGGACTAGGATTACATGGCCATACATTCAGCTGTTACGTTTGCAAACTGAAGATTCTACTGCACTTAAAGTATGGCTAAATAGAAGTCACAACAAGTGGATATCACACGATGTAATCAACGAAATACTGGACATTTTAGCCGACAATGTACGAGAAAATATTCTAGATAAAGTTAGAAATAAAATGTTTGCCATCATCGCGGATGATACCACTGATCTAAAAAAGAGTAACCCTCAGTTTGTTTTCGAGGAGTAAGCGAGGACTTAGAAATACACAAATATGTTATAGGACTGTATGAAGCACCATTCACAGACGCACAAACGCTGTATAAAGTGGTAAAGACGTTTTACTAAGATTCAAATTGAATATAAATTTGTTAAGAGGTGAGTGCCACGATGGCGCGGCGTACGTAAGTGGTGCACTTACTGGCTTACAAAAACGAATCTTAAATGAATGACCACGAGCTCTATACATTCATTGCATGGCACACTCCTTAAATTTAGTAGTTCCAGATGCTTTTAACGGGATACCTAAAGTAAGAGATAAAAGTGATATCGTTGCATTTAATTTTTTTGAGAAAATCCATTTCATCTGTAGTGTTGTCGCAAAACGCCCTCTAGCGGCGACACAAGCAATCTAAAACAATCCGCTCAAGGCAGCGTTGATAGCCTAAGAAGAGCCCTTTTCAACGACTCTAAGTTTGACAAAATCCGTTCAGCCATTTTGATACGCGTCAAATAAGTGAAGGTCTTTCCAAATTTGTATTATACTGCAGTTTTTAGTTTTGTACACAAAGTATGCCCTTTTTTCGTTTACTATACTGTTACTAGTAAAATGTCTAAGAGTTTTGTAATATTCCCAGTGCACTGGATTTTTAGATTTCAAATATTTACGTTTAGCAGCATCCCTCATCTTCATCATTATCCGTTATCCACGGAGCAAATTTTTTTGTAATGTTAACTGTTTTCCACGGAGCATGTACATTAAATAAACTGTTTAAGCTATTATTAAGGACAGAAACTTTATTGTTAATATCTTGAGTGTGATATATTTGTTGCAAGGGTAACAAATATAGATCATTTCTAAATTTATTAATGTCAAAATATTTGAAATCGCGATATGTTTTTATTATCGGTGTCTGTTTGGGTGATATTACAGCAAGAGTACAATAAACTATATCTTGATCAAATTCATTATTAACCTCAACACCAGATGACTTGACCAATGAGGGCCACTACTTAAGATAACATCTATTAGGGATGCAGATTGCTCTGTGATTCTCGTTGGTTCAGAGATTAGTTGTTTCAGATTAAGACATTCAAGAAATTCGTTAAAGTATAATACGGATACGTCAGATCTCGAAAATAAGTTAAAATTTACATCACCCAGGCAAAAAATTCTATCAGACACGGACGTACATAGAGTAAACGATATTTCTAGCTCATCTACAAACGTTTTATAGTCTGAAGAAGGAGGTCGATAAACTACGCCAAATACATAAGTAACCATAGGCGCCGGTTTTTCAAAATTGCTTTGGGTGCCTTTCCTTCCACCTCTCTCCTTCAATGGATACGTGGGAATGGATTTTATGTTCAATTATTTATCATGGAACCAAAATAAAGTTATAGGTACAACACAAAAGACGTAAAGACGAACAAAATTTATTAGAATAAAACACTGCTGGAGCCTGTGGTTTGAAAATATCACAAATTCGTTAAAACTGCTAAATACGTATTTCGACAGCCACGCTGTCATCATCAGTAGCTACGAACAACTTAAACAGCAAAGAGGCAATGATATACTCGTTTTTTGTAGCTACTGATGATGACAGCATGGCTGTCGAAATACGTATTTAGCAGATGTTAAATATTTGTGTAGTGAGAGGTTTTAACGAATTTGTAATATTTATTAGGTACATATGAAAAATATTAATAAAATATAGCAAATCCTCTAAACAAAACTTAGGTTTCTTGTTTCTAATATCACAAAAATAATAACAATAACTTAAGAAAAACTGTAAAAGGAACAAAATCTCAGCCGGTTACATAAAAAACTTGTCGCCTTTGGCTGTTTTTTATAATAAATATGGTGGCAACTTGCTCGTCATCAATTTCCCGAGCAAGATCTTTATAAAAGTTTAAAATAACAATGTTATTCAAACGTGACTGTGTCATGGTAGTTCTCAGGTAAGTCTGTAGGCGTCTTAAGCCAGAAAAACTCCTTTCTAACGTACATGATGTTGCAGGAATAGTTAATAACAATTTAACGTCTTTAAAATATTCTGAAAATAATTGTTTTAGGTGGGTATTCTGATTGAAATACAATATTATTTTTGATACTGATTTCAAAGGATAATCTTTTGTAACATCAAAAAACATTGTTTTATGCAACTGTAATCTGTCATGATCATAATCTTCGAGGTATCCTCTTCTTTTAACAAAAAAAATTCTAGTTCGATTACCCTTTTGATACCTTCCGACTCAAAACGACTTTTAATACTTTTCATGCAGGTGTCTATAGTTTCAAAATATAAAGTTCTGTTGAAATCTTCCGGTGTGTTCGAAAAATATTGGTTCTTAAAACCGTCTAGTATTATGGAAACTTTCCTCTTCCTTGGTAGACTAGGCTCGTCTACTTCATATTTACATCTGTCTTCATAAATAGACCTCCAAAGGGTCGGAAATCATTTGCGGCGTTGTTCAAGAGACTTGATAAGGCAGCTTATACTTTTCATATTTTCTGCTACATTTTTATTAACCTTCTGATTGTTAGCATTTACTTCTTCAATATTATCGAAGATATTTATTACAATTCCAAGTAAAGAGAAAAATTCATAAGATACCAACTTATCCAAATAACCACTTGCCTTGGCACCAGCTTCACTATTATCTTGACTTAGCTTTTCCATAAACTGGGTAATTTCTTTACTGTTCTCAAAGATCGACTTTAATGACACAACTCGAAGACACCACCTCGTAGGACAAAATGGTCTTAAGGACGAGGATCCAGAGCCATCAGTGTTCGTTTTAATATTTAAAAATTTCAAGCCTCTTTGCCGAGTCTCTAATATAGTTTAAAATATTTTTCGCAGTTGCTAAGAAGTCTCTTACTTTAGGTATCCCGTTAAAAGCATCTGGAACTACTAAATTTAAGGAGTGTGCCATGCAATGAATGTATAGAGCTCGTGGTCATTCATTTAAGATTCGTTTTTGTAAGCCAGTAAGTGCACCACTTACGTACGCCGCGCCATCGTGGCACTCACCTCTTAACAAATTTATATTCAATTTGAATCTTAGTAAAACGTCTTTACCACTTTATACAGCGTTTGTGCGTCTGTGAATGGTGCTTCATACAGTCCTATAACATATTTGTGTATTTCTAAGTCCTCGCTTACTCCTCGAAAACAAACTGAGGGTTACTCTTTTTTAGATCAGTGGTATCATCCGCGATGATGGCAAACATTTTATTTCTAACTTTATCTAGAATATTTTCTCGTACATTGTCGGCTAAAATGTCCAGTATTTCGTTGATTACATCGTATGATATCCACTTGTTGTGACTTCTATTTAGCCATACTTTAAGTGCAGTAGAATCTTCAGTTTGCAAACGTAACAGCTGAATGTATGGCCATGTAATCCTAGTCCTTGAATTTCCAAGTATTTGATAGAGCCTATTATTTTAACCAGAGCAGTTCTTGCCGTCTTTATTTCAAGCAGTTTCGACTTAGAAAGAGAGGTTGCCACGCTCAACCCTCTATCAACTGCTGACAGTGCACGAATTACATTACGGTGCATTTCGGTTTTTTCGTGTGATTTAAATCTCTCAATAGCCTTATTCCAATAATTAAATCCATCTTCTACAAATGCCTTATACGACAAGCTGGAATCTTTAACCAGAATAGGGATTTTATGTTTCACATAGGCATCCTGACAGACCTCCCAAAAGACTTTTTAAATATTTTCTTTATAAATCAATCATTTAAAGGTGTCTTTCCACTTTACTTGAAAAGATCGCCCCTTCTTAACCTTTTTTTGATCAGTTTTTAATAAGTGATTTGTGAAGCAGATCCTGTATTTGCCGCATGGTCATCGGTTTCTCTTTCGGCAAATCCAGCAGTTTCAGGGTTTCATAAGGAATTTTAAAATCAGAAGATGCTGTATCGACCGATTTGGGGTCCTTTTTTAATCTAACTAGCACAGAACTTACTGTTCATAACTGTCGGGATATCCAGAATAGAATAAAAAGTACAAACATATCAGATTCCAGTTCAAAAACCACGTATTCGTTTCCTTAAATGGCGATATTTTGAGAGCACTCTATCTACGGCTGAGCCAATACTTTACAGTAAAGTACTTACTATACCGATGGGGCCAAATTATATATAAGAGCAATGAGATAACATGAACAAGAAAATAACTCGTATTGCTTGAGTAAGAAAGAGATAAACATAGTAGCAAATATTCAAGAAGGCTTGACGCTTAATTTAATTAAGTACCTATGACATTTGTCAACTAAACATGCCTACTAAAATATTTTTTTCGTATGGCCATCTCTTTCTTACTCAAGCATTCTATTTTGTTATTCATGTTATCTCATTGTTGTTATATATAATTATGGCCCCATCAGTACTATCTTATATTATAAGAGCCGATGCCATCCAGACCGTAAGCAGACACGCGCACCTGTCGATCGCGCAGCAACACGCAGCATGAACGCGCACAAGTGGCGGCGCGGCAAGCATTTGTATTGTTAACGCTGGCAGGGCCGGACGTCGGCTGGCTGCCGCCTTGAGCAAGCATTTTTATTGTTAACCGTTTCTTTACGCTGGCACGGCCAGACATACAAATTTTCCCAAATAGATTACGGCGTTCAAAAGAGGTAAACGTAGGCAAACACCATGTACGAACCTTAAGATGTTGTGCAGCCAACTCGTTAAGCCAAGCGTGCGAAGTGTGAACGTCCCAAGAAATCCGTCTGTGACGAAACGAATGCCGGAGACATCAATACCAATCTCCGGAACATTCCAGCAGGGGATGCGGAGCCTCTAAATCCTTCCAACTATGAAGATGGCTTCCAAAAGCCGCAAGACCAGCCCCCAGAGGAAGCGATTCCAACTTACACAACGCAAGACTTGCCAGGAAATGGCCAAGAAATGCTCCAAACCAGCCCAATTCAGCTTATCAAAGTTCCCAAAAATTGGAAAGTTGGCCAATGTAAAAACTAAAGAATGCAGAGTGCTCTGAACTGATAACAGCAGTGTAGCATTAAGTTTGAAATTAAAGGTAGATGTTAACAAAGTTGCCTATCCAAAGTAAAGTATTGTATCATTTAGGAAAATAAAGCAAATAACCACATCTGACTAATTTATTTCAATCAATAAATAGGAAAATGTCAAAATGAGCGTAACAGTCTTTCTCAATATTTTTAGACAATAGTTGGCTATTGATTCTTAAAGATGAGATCAAGTAGGTACAGATATCAACAAACGTCAATGTCAAAAAATCCATTGGAGGTTGGTCGTTTTTCCTTCCAGTGAAAAAAAAGATAAGTTTCTTGTTAGTTTTAATTGTTATTCGTTGATAACGAGGGCAGATTTTCCCTCGAAACGTTTGTTGTTAATATTTTCGTTATTTAATATTTTAATTTGCAGAGTGGCGAAATACCCATATAAGAATATGAATTATGAATTCACGCCACAAAGAAGTTTCAGAGATTAAGGTTATTATCAGCTATAATTTACTAAGGGCATTGATAATCACCCGCAATAATTTTGACAAATAACAACCCGAAAGTGCGTTGCCTAGAAATAACCCGAGGCTTCGCCTTGGGTTATTTCTTAAAGGTAACGCACTTGAGGGATTTTAATTGTCAAAATTATAGGGATTTATCACTGGCCGAGGTGAATTCGAGAAGATAAGTTCTTAAATAAATTAATAATTTTTACAGTAGCGAAAAGCCATTTTTCTGACAAATTAATTTGACACTTCATTATAATAATATCTTGGTGGCACTGAAGTCTTTGTCAAATTCGAGGTTATCAGGTTAGGTTTTCGTCAGTTTTGACACAGACTGACGCAAAACGCACAGCAACGCCTAACGGCTATTGGCTGAGTGCGATATAAATAAAAAAATAAAAATAAAAACCTAACCTGCTAACCTCGAATTTGACTTAGATTTACAGTGCCACCAACTTGTCATAGGATACTACTGAATTTTAATTAGGTAGTTTCCATAGTGATTGAAAATCACCCTGGCGTATTTTCATTTCAAGTGTGATCTGATTTGTCAAACTAACTCACGTGATTAAAAATAATCAAATTGCAATATATGTAGGAACTTATCAAAGAAGTTTTTTAAATCTTTCATAAACAGCATTTGTTTAAGGCGTCTTAGGAGAGCTCATAGATTTCTATAGCAGGTGAGGTGAATTTTTCTTTTGCACCATGTAAAATAAATGTTTAGTCAACTGTAGATACACCACTTTGTGTTATATGGCAATGTTGAACGCGGATTATTTCCCTAAGTACCTTTTCTGTTAATCTACTACCTGTAGCAAATATTCTATTTATAAACCAGTTGGTCCAATACGTCCTTCCATTTGTTCCCGAATATAGATAACCTTTTTATGCTTTTCGCTCACATGATTTTTCTTAATAAATAATTACGTATTATGAAATTTTTTAATTCGTTAGTGAACAAACAAAATTATAGTTAGTCAGTACCTTTTAGTTTACATAAATGAATAAAACCTGGACCACAAAGATAATTTTGTTTTGCAATAAAATATACGTAATTAGTAGAGATCATAATGAAAATGACAATTGAAAAATTCCAACAGTACCTATTTGACGAAATACATCTAATCATGGAATGTTTATTCGTAATATAACAAGAGCGAGACATACCGATAATTTTCCACACGCCAAGAGTCAAGTGCAGGTTGCAATGAAAATACGATTTGGAAGTTTTTTTAAAGAAATTAAATTATCCTTTATCTAATAGACGTGTCTGTCCGGGACGCTGTTTTGTCTGTCTGGGACGCCGTTTTGTCTGTCCTGGACGCTGTTTCAGCAGCCAAACCGTAAGAGATAGAGAAAAAAGTTATTAAAGTTATATGTTTGGAATGGTCATGTCAGGTCAGGAACCGAATTTCAGTCACGTGACACTTCCGGTTTTCGAGAAATCACAAAAAAGGCCGTTTTTCAAATAGAACGCGTATTAAATAAAAACTGTTTCAGCAGCCAAACGGAGCTGCGACCCTATGCGCCTTAAAACGTCGATCGGTTAGGCAACCACTTTGGCAGCTTCCAGAATGTTCCAATGCCCTCTGCGCCTTCAAACCTCGACCACTTTGACACCTTCCAGGTCTGGGTATAGTTTTTATTTAATACGTGTTCTATTTGAAAAACGGTCTTTTTTGTTTTTTTAAATGAGACATTTGTCTCACTGGACTGCTAGTAACATATAATTCTCTGCTGTCCAAAAGCATAATGAATTAGCAAGCTGCCTTTTAAAGTAAGTTTTGTAAACGTAACCGTAGCAAAAGGTTTAACCTTTTAGTATATATTTTAGCTAGTATGGTGTGTTGCCTATCACCTCTCCTAAGTCGTCTTAATGGGGGGTGGTTTGTAAACTGCTGTAATACCTATTGTTAGAAGATCTAGATTAATGACAATTCTACTTGCGGTAGCCCTGGAAACATGTACTTTGACATGACTAACTTCCACTTCTAGGTTAGTTTTAATGTATGTTAGAATTCCATAATTTTTATTGTAATTACCACCGTTGTAATAGATATTATACCCAGGGATGTTATAGTGATCACATGGTACTATCTGAAAGCATTCCGTTAAGATTATGACATCCCAGTATGAAATATTACATTGTTCAATTAATATAAACAAGTCGTCTGTATTCAGCCATAATACCACAAGTGGTATGATTATCATCATTAATTGAAAAAAAATTGAAAATGAAATTAATGAATTTATTTACAGAACATATTTTGTACATTATGGTAGTTTAAATTTTTGCATAGGTGTAATAACTTGTCCCGATCTACTTAAATGCAGTGTTGGTGAAATTAAAGAAGCTTTCGCATCATCTGGAGTCACTGAAGTTAGACAAATGTCAACCAGAAGAAATGGAGTAGCGGAGAGAACAGCATCCTTTCTACTAACATTTGCTACACCCAGACTACCACCAAAGATTAACATACCATTCTACAGTCTTCCCGTACGACAATTTATTCCACAACCTCTACGATGCTTCCGATGCCAAAAGTTTGGTCATTCGTCGGTGCCTGCAGCAACCACAAATATGCATTTGTAGAAAAACCCTTCATGAGGGTCAATCTTGTGACTTACCCATGAAATGTATTAACTGTGAAGGAGGCCATTCAGCTCGCTCAAGGAACTGTCCCGTTTACAAAAGGGAGATGGAGATACAAAAGTTTAAAGCTAAAAATAAATGCAATTACACCGATGCTAAGTATGAAGTAATAAAATTGCATCCACAGATGTTTATCATGTCCTATGCCAAGGCAGCATTACAGCAAATAGTCACTAAGGCCAATATTATAAAATCCATAATTCCAGAAATAAAGGAGATTCTGAAGACAGAAATAGAGCAAGTAATAAAAGCAGCGTTAAATGCATCTAACGTGCCTGAAGATGCGCAAATTCACACTGGTTTGCAAGCGGAACTGCCACGGGCACAAATAGAACCGGGAAGTTCGAAACACTCTCCGCAACCTGAGCCTGAAAGTATGGATACCCATACAGCCTTTGAAAAGAGGAAGAGAAGTACATCTCCCCCAAAGGGTCCCTGCTTGAACTCCAATTCAGAATCGATAGACCTAATGGTTCTAAAAGAAACAATAAAAAAAACCAGGTCGACCTAAAGGGTCTACACGCAAAAAGAAATAGCTTTTTGAATTAATCTGTGATACTCAACTGTGATAAAAACTCTAGTCGATACAATTATACTTATATTTATTCATTAATTTTATATATACTTATTCATTATATTTTAACTATGTATAATAACCATTTACGTACTAACAACGATGGTGTACAACACACGAGTTTGCATAACGCTATATCGACTAACAATAACCTACACCAGTTACACAATACTCGACACTATAATATCATACAATGGAACTGTAATGGCTTCTACAACAAATTGCCTGAAATCCACATGTTGATTCATGAATACTCCCCTTTCTGCTTGTGTATTCAAGAAACAAGATTTCTTCAATCAAAAGAAGCCACACTTAGAAACTACAATATCTTTAGAAAAGATACAGCTGATGGTGAAAGAGCCCGCGGAGGCGTAGCCATTTTAATTAAAAACAATTGTGCATCTTGCCATTAACACCAATTTACAAGCTGTAGCCGTTGAAATGGCCTTTCCTATAAAAATAACTGTATGTTCAATATATCTACCTTACCTCAACTGGACTACACAAGACCTTACAGACCTTATAGTACAACTTCCACAACCGTTTTTATTGCTGGGCGATTTCAACGCCCAAAGCCTCTTATGGGGCTCCCCAGAGCTAAACCAGGCTGGTCGCCTTATTGAAGAACTATTAGATAATCCAGCGATTGGTTTATTAAATACCAACTCAGCTACACATTTTTCTTCAAGGTACGGCACATTTTCTGCTATAGATCTGTCCATTTCTTCAGCTACTCTTCTATCAACAATATCATGGTCTGTTAATTCTGACCCCCATCATAGCGATCACTTTCCAGTTACACTAAAATTTTAAAACCTTCGGCTAGACGCAACTTACTTGGCAGAAAAATGGCTACTCCATAAAGCCGATTGGCGCAGTTTCCAGAGTATATTAGAATCTGAAAGTCAAATTCAATATTATTCTTCAATTGGTGAAATCACTAACTTACTGTGTGATGTAGCTAATCGATGCATTCCGAAACGCTCAGGTGGATTCCTACCTAGACGTCCTGTGCCTTGGTGGTGTGGTGAATTAAGGAGAAGAAACGCGCATTACAACTATTTAAACGGAATCCTACTCAAGAAAACCTTATTTTCTTTAAATAAAAAAGAGCTGCTAGTCGAGGAGCGATTAGAACGGCCAAACAGGAATCGTGGAAAAATTATATATCTTCACTTAGCAGAGATACGTCTATCACAGAGGTCTGGAAGAAAGTTAGATATATAAAGGGGTATACATCACACGCTTCTATCTCATTACTATCTATCGACGATAGAATCATATCCAATCAAAAAGAAATTGCAAATAGTATTGCAGAATGCTTTTCTCAATCGTGTAATATAAATATAGTAGAGAGCATTATACCAAATTTCAATTTTAGTACTTACCACAATCTTCCTTATAACTCTCCATTTACGATAGACGAAGTTGAACAGGCTATCGCAAAATCCAAAAGCAACGCTCCGGGTCCCGATTCTATTCCGATAAGCTTCATTACACACTTGCCTAAAAAAATAAAACATTGTCTTCTGAAACTACTAAATAATATCTGGCATGATGGAGACTTACCTGAATCTTGGCATAGTGCCGTTGTAATCCCAATTAATAAGGTGCACAATCCGACAGAACCAGCACACTTCAGACCGATATCGCTTACTAATTGCGTTGGTAAACTGCTAGAAAGGATGATTAACTATAGATTATGTTGGATATTAGAACAACGAAACTTACTAGCTCGTTATCAGTTTGGATTTAGGAAAGGTCGCTCGACCACGGATGCTATAGTGTTTATTGAAAACGTAATGAACAACTGTTTCCTCCACAATCTCCACGCTTCTGCTATCTTTATTGATATCAAAAATGCGTTTAATACGATACGGCATTATGATGTACTTCGTCAACTATATGACTGGGGGCTCAGAGAAAGCCTGCCGATAGCAATAGAACGCTTTCTACGAGACAGAACCATTAACGTCAGAATTGGTGATGTTCTATCAGATACTTATAATCTGACGCACGAAACACCGCAAGGATCTCCACTAAGTGCTACCCTATTTTTAGTTGCCACCAATTCTGTTCTTTCTTCTATTAGTAAATAAATGTGTTACTGTGCATATGCGGACGATATAGTTTTGTTTAAAGTTAGTAATTCAAATGAGGTTATTCAAACAACCTTGCAAGCTAGCTTTAACCAACTATCACAAGCGCTTTCTGGTCGCAATCTGTCTATATCTACTACAAAAACTAAATCAATGCACTTCTGCGGAAAGAGATCTACCTGAACAGGAAATAGAAAATGTAGAAACATTTAAATATCTAGGAGTCTTCTTGGACAAAAAACTCACATGGAAAGCTCACATTGATAAACTAATCTGTTCGTGTAAGAGAATCCTTAATATTATGAAGAGTTTAGCCCATACCAACTGGGGCTCAAACCGGGACGTCCTTCTACTCCTACATAAAAGTCTTATTCTCTCCAGAATCGACTATGGATGTGTTGCATACGCTTCTGCAAAATGCAGTAGATTGGCACCCCTAAATGTCATCCATAACCGTGGTATTAGATATGCCATAGGAGCATTCCCTACTTGTCCAACTGCAAGCTTATACGCAGATTCTGGACTACTACCTCTAAATTTAAGGCGCGAACTGATTATTGCCTCATACCGAATACGATTGATTGCACATCTCACACATCCTGTTCTAGCTCTCTTCAAGGATAATACTTTTTCTAGTCGTTACCAACAAGAAAGTACAAGACATAAGTCATCATCGTTTCGATCAGCTACTACAATGACGACACTCGGTCTTACAGAACGCCAACTGCACAAACCTGAAGAAGAGGTACAACCACCATGGTTCAATAAAATACCAGAAATTAGGCTGGATCTCCTAAAAATAAATAAAAAAGACGTAAATCCGAGCATGCTCAAACAATTATATCTATCGCTAACTCATACATACGATAATCATCAGTTGATTTTTACGGATGGTTCTAAATGTGATACAGGCACTGGGTATGCAATAAGTTACGGAGATACTATCAATAATCGTTCTTTTCCCAATTTTGCCAGCGTATTTACCTCCGAGTCTTCTGCCATCCTAGCAGCACTCCGGCTTTGCGTAGAAAGCAATCATTCTTTATTTGTCATTTGCACAGATTCTTTGACTGTGCTTGACGCTTTAAGCAATCATTTTACAATGGAGCCATTGATAATAAGTATCAAATCTCTGTGCACCAAAGTACTGAAATCCAATAAAAAATTAACGTTTATATGGATACCAAGCCACACTGGCATAGCTGGCAATGAAAGGGTAGACTCCGCCGCAAAAGATGCTGTTGCTGGAATTAACACTACATCCGATTCATCGTGCACTATAAAAGACATGCGGTTATACATTAAAAAGTTAATATTTGTAAAATTTCAGGAGTTTTGGAGCAACTGTATCAAGTACCTCAAAAATTTTCTACCAGCAGTTGGTCTTTTTACCTACCCCAAACATATAGCAAGAAAAGACCAGGTTGCGTTAACGAGGATTCGAACGGGACATACATGCCTGACTCATAGATTTTTACTGTTAAGAGAAAATCGGCCGATATGCAGCGACTGCAACATGTCGTTGGTGTAAACCACATCTTATTAAAATGCAACAAATATAGGCGGGTTAGAGGATTCAGTGAAGAACAGCCACATGACACCATAGCCAGCTTCCAAATCTTAAATTTCTTGAAGAAAACTGAATTAATTGAGTTAATTTAAAGAAAACCTAACATGAGATACGAAGACACAAAATGGCTAATAACCACAGAAGCTGATGCCCTTAACAAAAAAAAACATATACAATATAATAAAAACATTTATCATCCCTACTTCTCGGTCTTGCGTTTTCGCAGTTTCATTCCTGATGTAGCTGCCGGTTTGGACACCTTATAGGGTGGTTTTTCGTTTCTAGGTGGCTCTGGCCCTGACGGTGACAGCCCTGCATCGGGCGGTGGCAAGTCCTCCGCATTGCTAAATATCATATAATGAAAATAGTTATTCATTATGAATAAAAATTGCTTCGAATTTTCATAAAGTAGGATATATATTACGGATTTTTACATTTTACAACTCTAAATAAGTTTCAAACCCAAATGCGTAAATTATAATAAAACTTTAAATCAAATGTATTTTATAGTAGGCATGAATGTCCATGTCCGTCACATGGCACAGTATTAAGCAATTTAATCATAGTGAAACCGTGAGTAAATTGAAGAAAAGTGTACAGTGGACCCATCATAGAGGCAGACAGACAGGACATTATAGAACAGGTCAGATAACGGATTGAATAACGTTAAATTAGAAATTTAGTAACAACAAAAGTCAGAGTGACAGTTAAAGCATCGCATCGTAAGCAGATCTACAAAGAAGTCATTTTTTGGAATTCTGTGGAAAGAGTATTCAAAAACGGACGTAATCTTAATAGTGTAAAGTGAATCGCTTATCTTAACGTGCAGTACATGTGGAGTCGACCAGACTTATTAATATAGATTACATCTACTCCTAGCTCTTAGTTGAGCCCATCGGAGGGGCTCACTTCAATCGTTAGGCCCGAATATAAGTATTAGCATACATAACAGCATGTCCCAATCTATCCTGCAAAATCCAAGCTCTACAGTTCAGACTACTGGGCCTATGAATTATGATAATATCCCGCTTGCCATCCTCACAAGAAATGTCCTCCTCAAGTAAAAAATCATACGCCCAGGTCTCCAATTATCAATTTCCAAAAAAAGAACAAGCTATCGTACTTAGTGCAGTTGAAGGACTTAATATTAAAAGTTACATTACTGCCATTGGAACCATAGTTGGCCCCAAAAATGTACAGTTTGCATCAAAAATTTCAAACAACAGAGTTTGTATTTACTTAACTAAAAAAGAACTAGTTGATTCTCTAATTGAATCATATGAACTGATTAAAATAGAAGACAAGGAAATTCCTCTGCGTAGACTAGTTACGCCTGCACAAAGAATTATTCTATCTAATGTTTCTCCAATCATACCGCATTCAATTATTGAACAAAACTTAAAATCAGCAGGATTAAAAACTGTTTCACCAGTAACTTTTTTACGAGTTGGCATGAGTGACACAGAATACAGTCACGTCTTAAGCTTCCGCAGACAAGTTTTCATAGCGCCGACAGAAAATTCAGTAATCCCGGAGTCTCTAATTATAAACATCGAAGAAACAGAATACCGTATATTTCTTCAATCTAACACTATTTGCTTTAAATGTAGAAGAGAAGGTCACCTGTCTAAAGATTGCCCGGATTTAATAATATCTGCTCCTCTTAATAATCCATCTGTATCCCAACAATTAGTTTCAAATCAAACACTGAATGAACCAAGCGAGCCCGCTCCTTTCTCTCAATCACAACAGACGCCATTGCAGTTTACCCAGCCAGAAACTCTTTCACGATTAAAAAATAGACAGCGTCCAACTGAGTCTCAAATAAATAAAAAAAATAACGAGAGATTCTTCTGCTGAATCAGATAAAAAATCTTTATCATTAGATCAACAACTATCACCTATTAAAGCAATAATAGAATGCTCTCCTGAAAAATACCCTCTAACTTATATGCAGTTTAAAGACTTTTTGGAAAACGTATTTGGACATCCATACCCTTCTCATTTAGCTCAACAGTATACTAAGGACACAGCAGTTTTATCTAATATGATGAGATCAATATACCCTTATCTAACAGAAAGATCAATCAAAGGCAGATTTACTAGAATTATCAAGAAACTATGCATTAAAACTTCTGAAGAATTATCTGACCATATGGATACCGACAGCAACCACGGAAACTCCTCTGACCCTGATCTCTTGTAATTTTCCTATTAATAATGCATACAATAATCCAGTGGAATGTTAATAGCTTTTATACCCGACTAGCTGATATTCAACTTTGAATCGCTAATACCACCCCTACAATAATGGCTTTCCAAGAAACAAATTTCAAACACAATAGTCAAGGACAAATTAAAGGCTACAATAATTTCTCCAAATGCCGGCCAAATTTCACTATAGCAAGTGGAGGTGTTTCTGTATATGTTAAGGATTGTTTTCAATCATCTGAAATTCCTCTTCAACCTAATCTTGAAGTGATAGCAGTTTCTGTTATTCTTTCTAAAACTATCTCAATTTGCAACACATATTTACCTTCTAACTTACATCTAGAATTGAAAGATTTGGAAAATGTTATTTCACAACTACCCCCACCATGTATAATTATTGGGGATTTCAATTCTCATAATCACCTCTGGGGCTCATTACGAACCGACGGCCGAAGGCGAATTGTGGAAAATCTCATCCAAGATCCAAATATGATACTATTAAACACAGGACAGCAAACTCATTTTAATTCATCTTCTGGAACTTTTTCAGCGATCGATCTTTCATTTTGTAATGTGCAGTTAGCACCTTATATTACTTGGGACACAATCCCAGATTTGTATGGAAGTGATCATTTCCCGATTCACATTTCTCTTAACCTTACCAAAAAATATGTTGCTCCACCTATTCCCAAATGGAATCTGACAAGTGATAAATGGGACACCTTTCAATTGTATATAGATCGTCACATACCTTTTCTAAGCACATCACTGGAGATCGACCAAATCGTAGATTCTTTTACTAACCTCTTAATAATGGCAGCTGAAAATTCTATCGGAACAAGAAATTTAAACCATAAGTATTCACCAACCTCCTGGTGGAACGAAAATGTAAAATTATCTATCCGACAACGTAAACAAGCTTTATATAGATACAAAAGACATCCAACTATAGAAAACTTCGTATATTTTAAGAAATGTTGTGCTGTAGCTCAACGAACGATTAGAGATAGTAAGAGAAACTCCTGGATACAATTCATATCTACGATTTCTGCAAACACCCCTATGTCGTTAGTATGGAATCGTATCAAATGTATTATAGGAAATAAGCAAACTTCATCTGTCCCAGTCATATACCATAAGAATTCGCTTATAAGCCGCTTAGATTACATTGCAGAAGCATTCAGTCAGAACTTTGAAACCAATTCAAGCAACTCCAATTATAGTGATGATTTTAGAAGATACAAGGAAGACTGTGAGATTCGCCCAATACAAATTGAAATTGATAACGAACAGCCTTACAATGTTCCCATACAATATACTGAACTTCTATCAGCATTGTCGTCTTTTAAAGATTCTAGTCCAGGCCCAGACAAGATTCTTATAAAGTTTCTAAAAAAAATTTCTAAAACGTCTCTGACATATTTGTTAGACATATATAATTTTATCTGGACCAATCATACTTTTCCTGAAAGCTGGAGGAAATCGACTACTATACCTATTCTTAAACCTGGTCAAAATAAACTCGACCCTCGATGCTACAGGCCCATCTCATTAACAAACACAATGTGCAAACTACTCGAAAAAATCGTGACACGTCGGCTAATGTGGCAGCTTGAACGAAACGGATTCATCTCCCCCGCACAGAGTGCGTTTCGTAAATGTCGTTCTACTTTGGATAACATTGTGAGCATCGAAAGTGAAATTAACGAAGCCTTTGCTAATGGTCAGCATTTGGTAGCTATTAGCTTAGACATGGAAAAAGCCTATGACTTAACATGGAGACACCGTATTATTCAGTTATTAAAGGATTGGAATATCGATGGAAACCTACTAGCGTTTGTAAATGGCTTTCTGAAAAAACGACTATTTCGAGTAAGAGTTAATGGTGTAGTATCTAGCGAAACCAGTTTGGAAAATGGGGTTCCCCAGGGTTCCGTCTTAAGTGTTGCGTTATTTCTGGTAGCAATTAACGATATTTGCAAATCAGTGGCTCTCCCTAGTAAAGCAATTTTGTATGCAGATGATGTTATCCTATACTGCAAAGGAAAAAATATCCATAGTACTCAAGAAAATTTGCAAGTAACCTTGGACCAACTTACTAATTGGGCTCGTTTGTCTGGGTTTAAATTTTTTTCAACGAAGACTACAGGTACAGTGTTTTCAAGAAAACATACCGTACACATTCCAACTTTAAAAATGGGAGATCAACCAATAATTTTTGAAAATTCTATGAAAATTCTCGGTATGATATTTGATAAAAAATTAACGTGGATACAGCATATTATTGCTGTTAAATCAGATTGTATTCGACGACTGAATATTTTGAAAATTCTGGCTAACCGGAACTGGGGCACCGACCAAATAACTATAATGCGAACATACAGAGCACTTGTCCGTTCTAAAATAGAATATGGATCTTTAGCTTACGCATCAGCATGTAAATCTACATTAAATCTCCTCAACTCGATTCAAGCATCTGCCCTTCGTCTTGCCACTGGAGCGTACTGCACCAGCCCCATAATTAGTTTACAAAACCTAACATGTGAATTACCCTTAAATCTCAGAAGAACCCAACAGTCTCTCTGTTACTCGATTACAGTAAGAAGCAATTCTTCCAACCCTGTTAATGGATATATTTTTTCCAATCGATTTTCCCCATTATTTGATAGAAAAACTTACTCTCTACCTTTCTACCACCGACTTAATACAATTATTCAAAATCTGGGTCTTTCCTTTTTTGATCAATTACTCCAACCCAAATCTATATCTCCTCCTTGGTGCCTATATCCAATCTCCACAAACCTTTCCCTACACAGCTATCCTAAAAGTACTACCTTTCCACTAATCTACAAACTAAAATTATACAGTGTGTTTCACTTTACATGGAAGCACCACTGTATTTTCTTTGTTTTTATATGAATCGATTTGAATTTTTTACCAGTTGTACAACTCACCAAAAGGCATCTATTCATGTCCTTGAGCGCAAATGACGTTATTAGCCTGGCCTACTACGATGAACAACATAAGTCGTATTGTCAATATTTTGCATCGCGTTAGAGTTACAGCAAAAAGTTATTAAGAAAAGTTGTTTAAAATCAAAAGGATACCCCAGATACCGATTTTCGTTTAATAATTCGAATTTTTAATTTTTATCCATAAATTTGTCAAAGTCCCAAATTTCAACTTTTAATTCGGTATGAAATGGTGCCATGGAGAAACAGCATTTTTATTATTGTTGCCAACATCATTAGCTATTAATAGTGGCTGAATTATGTTTAACTGTAGCTGAGAAGTAGAAATAATTAGAATTACTGGTGAAAATGCCAGATCCACAAATTAAAAAGTTGATTAATTTTTTAAACAGTTCCAGGTTAAATAGGTGCACGCCCTGGATGCCTTCCATTAAATATTCTAGCTACTTCTCTATTGGATCTGGCATTTTTACCAGTAATTCTAATTATTTCTACTTTCTCAGCTACAGTTAAACGTAATTCAGCCATTATTAATAGCTAATGACGTTTGCAACAATAATAAAAATGCTGTTTCTCCATTGCACCATTTGATACCAAATTAAAAGTTGAAATTTGAGGCTTTGACAAATTTATGGATAAAAATAAAAAATTCGAATTATTAAACGAAAATCGGTATCTGGGGTACCTTTTTGATTTTAAACAACTTTTCTTAATAACTTTTTGCTGTAACTCTAACGCGATGCAAAATATTGACAATACGACTCATGTTCTTCATCGTAGAAGGCCAGGCTAATAACGTCATTTGCGCTCAAGGACATGAATAGATGCCTCATGGTGAGTTGTACAACTGGTAACAAACTCAAATCGATTCATACAAAAACAAATAAAATACAGGGGTGCTTCCATGTAAAGTGAAACTCACTGTATGAAATTCTTGATAATTACCCAGAGTCCATTAAAATTTATACTGATGCTTCAAAATCAGAAGACGGAGTAGGGACTGCTATACTAACGAACAGTGGTGGTTACAAATTTAAGCTCCCGTTTGGATTAAATCCGCGAATAGAAAAACCAACCAATTAATGCTTAAGAGGGTACAGCGACTCATTAATGTTAAAGTGGCAAAAGCATACAGAACTTTATCGTACGAAGCGTCGTGTATCTTAAGTGGTTTAGTGCCTATAATTATTAAAATTGAAGAAATAAATAGAATACACTTGGCCACAAGAACTAGAGAGGATATTCACTACGATTTTCCCATGCCAGTTAGTAAGTGGATTCATCCTGCAGAAATTCCGACTGTTAATCAACCAGATCGTAATGCAAAACCTGACATTGAGATATATACAGATGGGAGTAAAACTAGTGACAAGGTTGGCTCTGGAGTGGCGATTTACAGAAACAACCAGCTTGAGCATGAAATGAAATACAGACTAAGTGGTAGGTGTTCAAATAACCAGGCCGAACAATTGGCAATACTGAAAGGACTACAAAAATTAGAAGAAATATGTACCTCAGAAAACAATCAACCAAAAGTAGTACTATACACCGACAGTAGAGTCGCAATTGATTCATTGAAAGGGAGAGATAAACATGGCAATTTAATAATACAAATACAGAAACTGATGATTAAACTAGAAGGAAAATGTGAATTGTTTGTCACCTGGGTAAAAGCACATCAAGGTAACGTAGGGAACGAGAGGGCCGATTACTTAGCAAAATATGGAGCAGAGTGCGATACTGTGGAAATCTACAACAAGATACCGAAAAGTGAAATAATTAGTGATGCTAAACGGGAAAGTGTAGAGAAGTGGGAAAGTGAGTGGAACAATACAGAAAAAGGGAAAGTGACAAAAGAGTTCTATCCAACAGTATCCGCAAGATTAAAATACCCGTCTAAAGTGAACCCTAATTTTACTGTGCTAGTGACCGGCCATGGACAACTGCGAAGCTATTTGTACCGTTTTAAAATTTTAGACAGTGCTCGATGTCCGTGTGATACTGATGATCAGACTGTAGATCATCTGATTTATAACTGTAAAATTTTAAAAGTGCAGCGACGAATTTTACGACATAGTATACTAATCAAGGGCGGCGACTGGCCCGTAAATAAAAAATTACTTGTAAATACTTACCTAAGAGAATTTAATTGTTTTGTCAAAAATATAGACTGGGAAAAATTATAAAATAGTAAATAGATACATATATAACTTCAGTTGTAGGTAACAATCAGTTAAACATACTTTCCTAAAAGAATTTCATATAATTGTTAAAAATAGAATTTGTAAGTTATAAGTAGTTAAGTTACCAGGAATTAGGCATAGTTTTCATATAATCAGAGAAGTAAATTGGAGCAGATAGTTTTAGTATAGTTTTAAAACATTTATAATGTATGATTAACAAACGAATGTTGCATATAGGCATATAGTATTACATATATGTAATGGAATATGCAGAATAAACGAAATATATAAAAAAAAAAAATTAAACTTAACGCTGAATCCAGCATCTTTACCGGTGCATTATACGGCATTCTGGAGGCAATGAAATACATCAAGGCATCTGAGTTCACCAAATTCCTGATCATGTGTGATTCATACAGTGCTATTCAAGCAGTCAAGGAACTTTTTTCCAGTAATCCTTTAGTCATAGAAATCCAAGAGTGCCACCAGGAAATATTAAATTCAGCCAAATCTGTACGTATCATTTGGATACCGGCACATATAGGTATTTCTGAAAATGAACGAGTTGACTTATTGGCCAAAGAAGCTGTATTCGATTATACAACAAAATACAACAGTATTACAAGTTATGATGCTAAACACTTTGTAAAAGCTGTTATTAAAAAGAAATTTTATCAACAGTGGGAGAATTTACAGAACAATAAACTCCGTAATATTAAAGATAACATAACGAATTGGATCTCTGCAACAGGCCTAAATCGAAAATCCAGTACTTTACTGAATAGAATAAGAATTGGTCACACCAACCTTACTCACAGCTATTTGTTAAATCGAGAAAACCCTCCAGTATGTGAAACGTGTAATGTTCAGCTCACAATAGCACACATCATCTTAGATTGTCATGTATATTCAGAATGTAGAAATCGTCATCAGTTACACAATAATCTAAGAGAAGTGTTGAAGAATGACTATGTAAGTGAACGTAAAATTATCAGATTTATGTTGGAATGCAAATTATATAATTTATTGTAACCCTATCTTTATAGGGCGCTAATAGCCTAGTTGCTGATGCGCCATTAACCTGTTAAATAAAAAAAATAATTAAAAATCAATTTAATAATATAATAAAAATATACAATATAATCAAAAATGTTATCATCCTTACTTCTCGGTCTTGCGTTTTCGCAGTTTCATTCCTGATGTAGTTGCCGGTTTGGACACCTTATACGGTGGTTTGTCGTTTCTTGGTGGCTCTGGCGCTGGCGGTGGCAGCCCTGCATCGGGCGGTGGCAAGTCCTCAGGATTTCTAAATATTATATAATGAAAATAATTATTCATTATGAATAAAAATTGCTTCGAATTTTCATAAAGTAGTATATATTTTACGGATTGTTACATTTTACAACTCTAAATAAATTTCAGACCCAAATGCGTAGATTATAATAAAAATATAAATCAAATAATTAAAAATAGTAGGTTAGAA
>CALNHX010008685.1:0-57892 GCA_940337035.1 Agriotes lineatus
TATACAGGGACGTTTGTCAAACAATTCAGCAGGTCGTCGTCAATGTATTAAATAGTTGCGTGTTTGACATTTGTAGTAAAAATGTACAGCGTGCAGGAGTATGCTGATATGTTTTTTACTTACTAGCAACCTGATATTGTACAAGGTGGGCCAAAGTAGACGTTTTCTTATGGAAACTCAAGTTCCTGTCAAAGATAGAAACATTTTGACCAATATCTCCCGAGCTCAAATTTTATGAAAAAGTTACTGGTGCAAACAGAATTTTGCTATCGTAAACCGTTAGGCCGTTAGGGGGCGTTTTTCAAAATTCGTCAATTTCTTTAAACCCTTCTACTTTTTTTGTTTTTAGGAATAATTGATTTCTGTTAAAACTTTCTCATAGCAGTTTTTAGTGTAGAATAAGCTGATGTATTTTGTTTTAATACAGGGTGATTCGTAAATTTGCTGCACCAAAAATTTTCTTTTTTCTTATGGGACACCCAGTATATTTATACATTTTTTTGTAGTCCTTAAAATTCTCCATTCAAAAATATATAATACTATATGTCCAAATTCAGCAGTTTACGGTGTATTTGAATTTAAGTTAAATAAACTAAAAATATCAAGTAGCCATTGTGTCATAGCGCCGCATGACCATTGTTTTAAACCAACATTAGCAATATTTATGAGGAAAACAAAGTTGGCCGCTGTCAAATTAGTCGTATATCTTTTGAATTTGAACAGAATCTGGTTTTTTATCCGCGTCTATTTACATTTCCACCTTCCAACAAGATGGTGCATCGCCTCATAATTGAAGTCTTATAACTAATTATAAAAAAGTGCAGTTTGGTGAAGAGTGGATAGGGAACCAAGGACCAATCCCTTGGCCAGTGAAGTCCCCCGATATGACACCCCTAGACTGCTATTTTTGGGGAAAAACGAAAGATTTGATATACAGGGTGATTTTAAAATGTTTCGCCAAACTTCGGGGTATTGTTCTACACACCAAGGCAAGTAAAAAAGTCCATGTAAACATGTGTCCGAAAATCGCGCGTTTCCGAGTTACAAGCAATTTCTGAACTTGTGAAGTAGTCCAGTCAATTGGTGCTCAAAAAGGGCGAATAGGGGAGAGTTTTGGTGGAGTTCTGATATTTGGTTCCTATATGTTTTTTGGGTCGCTGTGCACGAATATCAGGTTTTTCAATAAAATTTTAGACCGGAAACAAGTTTTTTTAAGCAAAAACCTTGTAAAAACCGATTTTTTTTAGTTTTTCTAAAAGTACCCAAAAGATATCCATCATTTATAACTATTGAACCTATACGAAATAAAAGAGAACACAGTTTCCTACACTTTATGTATGTGAGGTTTTTTTCTCCGATCAATCGTTCAGCCGCGAGAGCGCCGCAAAATTATAGTCCAGTCAAATGGTAGAAAATAAGGGAAAGTTTTGGAGTTTTTATATTTGGTTCCTATATGTTTTTTAGGTCGCTGTACGCGAGTATCGGGTTTGCCAACATTTCAATTATGAAGATTCATTTCATATACCATTGTTGATTTACGAAAAATGTATAGTTTTCGAGTTACTTTGAAATAAACTGTCATAATTCCCTTTTAACACCTAACTTCGCGGCGCTCTCGCGGCTGATCGATTGAT
Organism: Agriotes lineatus; assembly: GCA_940337035.1. Taxonomy (NCBI): domain Eukaryota; kingdom Metazoa; phylum Arthropoda; class Insecta; order Coleoptera; family Elateridae; genus Agriotes; species Agriotes lineatus. The sequence goes on from CALNHX010008685.1 coordinate 1,635, forward strand.
CGGAGAAAAAACCGCTAGTACATAAAATGTAAGAAATTTTACTCTCTTTTATTTCATATAGGTTCAATATTTACGAAATTGGATAGTTTTCGAGTAATTTTAGAAAAACTAAAAAAACGATTTATTACACGGTTTTTGCTTAAAAAACGTGTTTCCGGTCAAAATTCTTGTTGGAAAACCTGATATTCGTGTACAGCGACCCAAAAAACATATAGGAACCAAATATCAGAACTCCACCCAACATCTCCCCTATTCGCCCTTTTTTGAGCACCATTTGACTGGACTACTTCCCAAGTTCAAAAATTGCTCGTAACTCGGAAACGCGCGATTTTCGGACACATGTTTACATGGACTTTTTTACTTGCCTTGGTGTGTAGAACAATACCCCGAAGTTTGGCGAAACATTTTAAAATCACCCTGTATAGACAACCGATTACATCAAGAGAATTGCAAGAGGAAGCAGTGCAAAATGCATTTGCTATTTTTTCTAAATTTGAGCTAGGAAATGCTGCAAATGCTGTCAAACAACGTTGCCGCTTGTGTATTAATCAGAACGTTGCCCAGTTTGAACATATGTTATAAAAGGATATATCGTTGGGTGGTAATATGTTTTATTAATTTTGTTATTTGTTCTAAATGTATGTAACCCTATATGCTTTTTATTTTTTTTTATTTAGTTAGCACCAACTTTGTTTTGCTCAGAAATATTGCTAAAGTTGGTTTAAAACAATCGTCATGCGACGCTATGACACAATGGCTTTACTTGATATTTTTAGTTTATTTAACTTAAAGTCAAATATACCGTAAAATGCTAACTTTAGACATATAGTATTATATATTTTTGAAAATAGAATTTTAAGGACTACAAAGAAATGTCTAAATATACCGGGTATCCCATAAGAAAAAAGAAAATTTTTGTTGCACCAAATTTACGAATCACCCTGTATTAAAACAAAATTTAGCAGCCTATTGTACACCAAAAACTCCTATGAAAAAGTTTTTACAGAAATTAATTATTCCTAAAAATAAAAAAGCTAGAAAGGTTTAAAGAAATCGACGAATTTTGAAAAACGACCCCTAGCGGCTTAACGGTTTACGATAGCAAAATTCTGTTTGCACCAGTAACTTTTTCATAAAATTTGAGCTCCGGAGACGTTGGTCAAAATTTTTCTATCTCTGACAGGAACATGAGTTTCCATAAGAAAGCGTCTAGTTTGGCCCACCCTGTACATTTTCGTCATAGAAACAAACTCCCAAGGGACTTGTCAAATTATTTCTCTCTCAAACTCATGGTAACCATGCAACTACAAATAACGTCTTAGCAACCATACAATGAGGCAATCCTTGATGTTACTTACATATTCTAATTTTAAATGTCGTTATGACATAATAAAGTATTGTATACTCCATTTATTTGAGATCTGCACTGTCAAACTGGCATTATGTTGGCACCACTGCTGTTTTCCACATTTTAACAATTAAATTACTGTACAGTCTAATACAAAACACATTATTTTTGAGGTATAGTCAAGACTTTTTTTTTAAATTTGACACTGGCAGTGCAGATGTCAAGTAAATGCAGTATATGCACCACGAGAGATATTCATGTTTTTTACCTTCGGGAAAAAACATATTCATATCTCCCTTAATGCAAAATAGTATATTACATATGGAGGTGAGATAATCTCTCTACAGGAATGAAACTTTTCACCGTGGTATGTATACTAGTTTATTCGCAAACCTCTAATTTTAAAATAACTGCAATTGAATTCTGAATAATAGATATCTTGATGTAGCAAGTATTTTGTTACCATGAAAACAACCCACTCAATATTTTTGTTACCATGAAAACAACCCAGTCTTCAGGTATGTAATATTTTTCGGGGTATGTAATAATTTCCCGGCTAGTTTCAGTAATCATCTAGTTCCCAGCTGTTGACATGTTATGAAATTGACACATTACAATGTGTATGTATAATCGATAACCTCGTTTTACCTTTCGTAGTGTAGAGGCTGGTGCTTTATATGATTGTACCTGACGGAACAATGCTCAACTTGCCCCGGATTCGGGATACAAAGTTGGAGCGCGCCTTTTGTGCTTGCACAGCAACCATTGTGTGAGATGTGAGGTGTGTGTGTGTGTGTGTGTGTGTGTGTGGGTGTGTGTGTGTGTGTGTGTGTGTGTGGGTGTGTGTGTGTGTGTGTGTGTGTGAGGGCCGGAATTTTCCTCAGTCTTGCGATTTCAACCGGGCTCGGTGAGACCATTCACAGTTGGGCACCAAATTAACTGTGCTCTACTCAGAACCACAGACCTAAGAGATAGAGTAACAAAGTCAACATAACACACACATTACAATGTGATTGAGAATAATAGTATATTAGATACCGAGGTGGGAAGTGTTTCATTACTGTCGAGAGATTAGGTAGTTTACCGAGACGCGTAGCGTCGAGGTTAACTTTATCTCGAGACAGGGATGAAACTTTCCACCCTGGTATGTATACTATTTTATTTGCAATCATCTAATTTTAAAAATAACTACAATTGAATTCTGAATAATAGATATCCTGATGTAGCTAATATGTTTGTTACCATGAAAACAACCCACTCAATGTTTTGTTACCATGGAAACACCCCACTCTTCAGGTATGTAATATTTTTCGGGGTATGTAATAATTTCCTGGCTAGTTTCAAGTAATCATCTAGTTCCCAGCTGTTGTCATGTCATGAAATTGACACATTACAATGTGATAGCGAATAATAGATATTTATGTATTTAGTGTGTAAAGAGAGCCATTTTGGTATGAGGATGCGAGTTTCGTGCCGAGCGGTAGCGAGGCGCGATAAAGCAACCGAATACCAAAATGGCTCTTTACACTCGAAATGCATACAACATTTTTTCTACGGTCCTAAATAAATAACAAAATTGTCAAATAATTGAAATTTCGATACACACCATTTGATGAAGTCGTTGTACCGCCGTTCATAAAGGCCGCGCGATTTGGACGGCAACAACACTCGTTGGTTGCTGTCTGGGTCGCTTTAAATACTTCAGGCGGGGTGTAATTACCTTTAAATCCGTAGAAAAATATCTATTTTCTACGGTCACCTTTAAAACTGACTATTAAGCGCTCACTGTCAATGCGAAAAGTTAGCGATTCACAAATTTTTTCCCTAGTAACCATTTTAGCATCGCAACCACGTAAACAATGTCTTAATGAAATAATCGCGTCACTTCATTTTACTTTACTCATCGCCATGGCTAACCTGATTATTAATTTAATTCGTCATTTTTCTGGAACTGGCTAAAATTATTGACAATTGCATCACGGTGCGTTCATCATCACCCAACAGATTTACTGAGTTTGTGAGTTTTTGTGAAGTTGAAGATGGAATCTGAAGGTAATTACACCCCGCCTGAAGTATTTAAAGCGACCCAGACAGCAACCAACGAGTGTTGCTGCCGGCCAAATCGCGCGGCCTTTATGAACGGCGGTACAACGACTTCACCAAATGGTGTGTATCGAAATTTCAATTATTTGACAATTTTGTTATTTATTTAGGACCGTAGAAAAAATGTTGTATGCATTTCGAGTGTAAAGAGCCATTTTGGTATTCGGTTGCTTTTTCGCGCCTCGCTACCGCTCGGCACGAAACGCGCATCCTCATACCAAAATGGCTCTCTTTACACACTAAATACATAAATATCTATTTTCTACGGTCACCTCTAAAACTGACTATTAAGCGCTCACTGTTAATGCGAAAAGTTAGCGATTCACACATTTTTTCCCTAGTAACCATTTTAGCATCGCAACCACGTAAACAATGTCTTAATGAAATAATCGCGTCACTTCATTTTACTTTACGCATCGCCATGGCTAACCTGATTATTATTGTAATTCGTCATTTTTCTGGAACTGGCTAAAATTATTGACAATTGCATCACGGTGCGTCCATCATCACTGTTTTTTGTACGATTAACTTGATAAGAGGCTTCCACGAATGGGGCCTCCAGTTAATCCGCTGCGAATTCCGGTTCAATGGGATTGCCGGGAACTGCCACTTAATAACCCTAACTTGGGTTCAGTTAGTTGTTGGAGTGAAACAAGACTTAACAAACACGAGTATATTGAGTAACAACGATTACAAACGTCACTGATGGACCGATGGTATTTTACAAAAGCTTCAACTGTTGTGACACGCTTGGATTGGCCACGCGAAAATAGCGAATTGCGCGTAACCGTAACACAAAACAACCTGGAAACGTCTTTCCCAGGGAGTTAGAACGACCGCAACCCAGCACAAAGCATAGCTGAACTTGCTTACTCGAGGCTCTGAATCTAACTAACGCTGAATTTACAACGAGCCGAACTCGCCAATTCAAAGAGGGGCAAGCTCAAACACTATTGGCTGAGGCGATCCTGCGTAGCCAATCGGAGCGTCGCACGTTATTTAGGAAAAATGCTTATTCTAAGAAACCTTAATGCTAAGCTCTCTCAATGAGGCAATTGAACGAAATCCATAAACCCATGATTCCCAAATATGCTAAGTCGGCTTAAGTTCTATTAGAAAATGTATCCATCCGCTTAAAAGCCATTAAGGGAAGCTTACAAATTCCTTTCCAACATTAACAGAGGCAAACAAATACGGCAAGATGCAAATTTGACTTTACCACGACCTTTGAATGAGATAAAACAGTTATGACTTGAATTACATGATTAATTATAATCAAGAAGGTTTTGATGCACGCATCTGTGTGAATCAAACATGCCGCCCCCGAAGTGCCGAATATGGCACGACGTGATTAAATCCCAAAATTAAACTGAAATCTAACACTACCAAATAATTAAATGCATAACAAGAACTAAGGACAGATGATAATCCAAGAGCCTTACAGATAACTTACAACTAGCATGAGTACAAACAAAGAAACAACTAAACCTAGCAAAATGTTCAATCAGCGAAAACTACCAACTAAGAGCAAAGTCAATGTTTATTGCCCTTGATCGCAATGATCGTCTTTGGGTAGGATGTACACTTTACGCACCGAGCGTTTCAGGAGATTCCCTCGGGAATCGCGCACCTGCACCACACGCACAACACCATCCGCTCCTGGATATGTGGCCGAGATGATTGCCAGTGGCCAACGGTAGCTTGGAGATGCCTCGTCGTGGACGAGTACCACGTCGCCCACCTGGGGGGCTAGAGAAGTGCTGGAGGACTTCCACTTAGGCCGGCGCTGCAGGAGGTGGAGGTAGTCCCGGGACCAACGATCCCAAAACTGCTGAGACAGCCGCTGGACCAGCCCATAGCGGCTGAGACGATTTTCCGGTATGCCCTGGAGTTGGGCTTCCGGAAACGAAGTCAGCTTCCGACCGATCAAGAAGTGGGCAGGAGTAAGGACTTCGGGGAATGAGGCGTCGGTAGGGAGAACACAGAGTGGGCGGGAATTTAGTATCGCCTCCACTTGAGTCAGCATGGTGTAATACTCAACGAAAGTTAACTTTGCATTGCAAGATATTCGCCTTAAATAATATTTCAATGACTTTACCCCCGCTTCCCAAATGCCGCCAAAGTGCAGAGAGCGTGCCGGAATAAAATTCCACGTAATGCTATGTTTCGACAATTCGTCCCTTATGCATTGCTCACTAGAGCCTGACAGGATATTTTTAAATTCCGATAGCTGATTTCTGGCACCGGTGAAACTGGAATAGCGCCAGAAAAGTTCAAATTCTGGGACGCGATGGTGAAGAGTGGCCACTATTGGGCGCGACTCTTGGGCTGCTAGCTCACCCGAATCAATTTCAACGGCTGGGGTTTTAAGTCCGCCTGTGACAAAAACTCTGGCCCGTGCCACCACAAGCGCGAGTGGAGTAACTCCTGGGGTAACATTCCCCTGCTAATTATATCGGACGGGTTGCAATTTGTACGCACGTGAAACCATTCTTCCCTATTGCTTAGTTCGTGAATCTCGGACACCCGGTTCGCGACGAACGTCTTCCAATTACTCGCATCCTTATTTATCCAGTGCAGAGTTATGGTGGAGTCCGACCAATAGTACACGCGGTCAAATTGAAATGCGGAGGAATTGAGTATAGTTTTAAATCAAACGAGCCAACAGTAAGGCTGCGCAAAGCTCCAAACGAGGCAAGGATATTGTTTTTAATGGAGCGACCCTTGACTTAGCACAAAGCAAATTGGTGGTGACATTACCGCGCGCGTCAACGCAACGTATATACACGGCGCACCCATAGGCTACAGAACTCGCGTCCGCAAATCCGTGGAGATCTATCGAATTTATGTCATCGCAAATTACCCGTCTCGGAATTGCCAACGAGCCCAAAGAGCGTAATGAAGAATGGAGTTCGTCGTATCTGGAGCGCATCTCCATGGGCACCGTTTCGTCCATGACAACTTCAACTGCCAAAGCCGTTGCACGAGAAGTTTCAAAGTTAGAACGCTTGGACCAAGTAGTCCCAAGGGATCGAATACTTGAGCCATACTAGAGAGTATAGCCCGCTTGGTAACTGATTTGCAACAGCTAGGGTTCACTCTGTAACTTAGCACGTCCGCCGAGTATCCCAAAAAATGCCGAGAGTTTTCTCCGTGGCGTCTTCCGTCAAAGAAATGGGCTCTACGCTGCCGCGATCTACACCAATGGCGCTAGCTACTTCACTGTCGTTGGATGCCCACTTTCGCAATTCAAACCCGTACCCGACAAAGCGCTACTAATTTCGAATTGCGTTTTTATGGCTTCCGCCCCTATTTTCAAAACCAGTCAGTAGGTCATCTACATAAAAGTCCCGGCTAATTCTTAATGAGGCCTCTGGAAGCGATGCTTCGATTTCCTGGGCGATTTGTATCAAGCACCTAGTTGCTAGGTACGAGGCTGATTTAGTACCGTAGGTGACCGTTAATAATTTGAAGCATTTTACCGCTGAGGTTTTGTCGTCACGCCATAAAATTAATTGGTATTGCGTCTGCGAGGGGTCCACGAGAATTTGCCTATACATTTTGGCGCAATCTGCTTTCAGCACGTACTTGAATTGCCTAAAGCGACAAAGAATTGCAAACAACGACTGCTGGACCACTGGGCCCTTATGTTGAAGGTCGTTAAGCGATACTCCGGAGGAGGACGCACAACTGCCGTCAAAAACAACGCGATGTTTGGTCGTTGAACTGTCCTCCTTTATGACTGGCAAATGTGGTAAATAAAACCGAGGATGAGGAAGGCTCGCTTCGTCGTCCACCTTGCTCAAGTGACCAAGCGACTCGTATTCTTTGAGAAATGCGGAATACGCGGTTTTCAACTCGGGATTTTTTGACAATTTGTTTTCTAATGAATAGAAACGCTTTAACGCTATACCGCGCGAGTCTCCCAGCGATGGAGCATCTTTCCTGAAAGGTATGCTCACGATGAACCTACGCGGCTCCGACGACGCCCGTTTCGTAGTCGATTGAAAATGGTCTTCGCAAAATTTGTCATCAGCAGAGAGTCGGCCTGATGAACCGTACGCCCCTAGATTTCCCAAAATCTCTGAATGCCGTGCTCGATGCCGTTACACTTAAATGAACTCTATTTGAACGAATGAGCGCTCGATTTTCGACATTCATGTTTCCGCCTAAAACCCAACCAAAAAGAGTTTTGTTAAGAATGGCTTCTCTGGGCCCAATTTCACCTGTCCCTGACAGAGCACTTGCCAAAAAGACATTCGCGCCTAATAAAGATCAATCTTTCCCGGTGTATTACAATCTGAATCGGCTAGCACAATGTTTGGTGGGATCTTCAAATCCCTCAACGAGAAAGCAAGGACCGGCAGAGGGTCCGTAATTTGTCTAACACAACACAGCTCAAAATGTCCTCGTATTTCCCGTTGCGGGAGCGGATTCGAACGTTTGCTCTGAATTCAGCGTTCAGAGCCCTGGCACCAACACCCGACAGTGAGGTGATATTACCTCGTTTCGCAATCTTCAAATTTTGACACAAGTCGGCGCTAACTAAGTTAAGTTGGGATCCGGGGTCCAAAAGAGCTTTTGCCCGGAAAATGACCCGGAGGATCCTTCTACGAATACGCTAACCGTGGACAATAAAACTTGCGCTGGCGCCGCGATTGCAGGACGGCTACAGGCTGCTGAAACGGATGCGACGGGTGCCTCGCTCGGGCGACGGCCCGACCCTCCCGTGCGTAGCTGCTGGTTTCTGGCGGTCCAGGACGCGGCGACGGAATATTTTCGTGCGCGTCGCGCTTTGGACGCAAACACAGTAAAGTATGGTGCTTTTTTCTGCATACGCGACATCTCGAACGATGTGCATTTTACCACGAAATGTCCGGGCTTGAGACAATTGTTGCATAGTTTCAAACGACGCGCCTCTTCGATACGAGCGTTAACCGACAATTTTGAAAAAGATTCGCAAGCGCTAATCGAATGATTACTATTTTTGCAAAAATCACAAGAGTGATTACCTTGCTCTCTGGCTACATGAGCGCGTGCATGACTTTTTTGCTCGGATCCCTGATTTCCCAAACTCGAACCTATTTTTCGCAGCTTCCAGCGAACCTAATAAGTGACTTTTGCTTTCTAAAAATCTAACAACTCTCGCAAAGTAGGAAATTGTCCGGCATGTTTGCATAATTCCCAGTCAGTCTGCATTGCTGAGCTGAGCTTCGAAACTATGATATGTATTAGTATGGTGTCGACTGTGGGTTCCCCGTACGCCTTTAAAATTTCCAAATTCTAACTACACTATCGAGCAGCCTTTGAACAGACGAATGTGAATCCTTTTTTACGTTCTCTAAACTGAATAACGCATTTATGTTTGATTTTACTATCAGTTTCTTATTTTCAAATCGCTTGACTAGGATATCCCAAGCAATGGTATAGTTATCGTTGGTAACTTTTAACGACGAGATTGAACTAGCAGCTTCTCCCTTAAGGGAAGAAATCAAATAGTAAAATTTCTGAACGTTGGTCAAATTAGCGTTGTTATGAATAAGCGACGTAAAGGAGTCATGAAATTGAACCCAATTCTCGAATTTCCCCGAAAATGAAGGCAAATCTAAGGGTGGTAATCTTAATCCAGCGAGCTCTCCTGAAGGGCCACTTTGCAAAGAATTTTGACCTAGATTCGGTTTTATACCCGGACTGATCTTATTTTTTTGATAAGAATTCCTCGACTGTGCTACTAATCTCGCTAAAATGAGTCATAAAAGAGTCGAATTCATTGAAAAGTTCATCAAAGTGTTCAGCGTCGGCCTCCATTAGGCCCTCCATTGACTTCTCATACTCATCCAACAAATTTTGGAAACAACTAAACTCTTTTGACAAGCTGCCGACCTCGTGAGCCTTCACGGGGCTGGACGAAGAAATTCTATGAAACAGAGTTTCGAACGATCTACTTTGGCTTTTATGAATTTGCAACGAGTGTTAAAGCGTGAGTTTCCGACATGACCGCTGATGTCGAACGAGTTTCCACCATGACTGACACAAGCAAAAAACAACACTAAACGAAGGTGTAATGGAAAAGGACTTACTTTTGATTTGAGAACGTAGTAACTTCTTGACGAACAGAAAACCAACCCGCTGCCGATCGCTGCCGCTTGACGTGGGACCTGGACTCGGTGTAAGCTCTCGATGGTTGAATTTCCTGGTGTTGGCGAAGCTTCTTGACGCTCTCCGACGAAATGATGATGGAGCAATTGCATCCACCAGCTACTGGAAACTTGTACACTCGCGTTTTTTAGCTTCTTCCAAATCCGGCTCGAAGGACCAATGTTTTTTGTACGATTAACTGATAAGAGGCTTCCACGAATGGGGCCTCCAGTTAATCCGCTGCGAATTCCGGTTCAATGGGATTGCCGGGAACTGCCACTTAATAACCCTAACTTGGGTTCAGTTAGTTGTTGGAGTGAAACAAGACTTAACAAACACGAGTATATTGAGTAACAACGATTACAAACGTCACTGATGGACCGATGGTATTTTACAAAAGCTTCAACTGTTGTGACACGCTTGGATTGGCCACGCGAAAATAGCGAATTGCGCGTAACCGTAACACAAAACAACCTGGAAACGTCTTTCCAGGGAGTTAGAACGACCGCAACCCAGCACAAAGCATAGCTGAACTTGCTTACTCGAGGCTCTGAATCTAACTAACGCTGAATTTACAACGAGCCGAACTCGCCAATTCAAAGAGGGGCAAGCTCAAACACTATTGGCTGAGGCGATCCTGCGTAGCCAATCGGAGCGTCGCACGTTATTTAGGAAAAATGCTTATTCTAAGAAACCTTAATGCTAAGCTCTCTCAATGAGGCAATTGAACGAAATCCATAAACCCTTGATTCCCAAATATGCTAAGTCGGCTTAAGTTCTATTAGAAAATGTATCCATCCGCTTAAAAGCCATTAAGGGAAGCTTACAAATTCCTTTCCAACATTAACAGAGGCAAACAAATACGGCAAGATGCAAATTTGACTTTACCACGACCTTTGAATGAGATAAAACAGTTATGACTTGAATTACATGATTAATTATAATCAAGAAGGTTTTGATGCACGCATCTGTGTGAATCAAACAATCACGCAACAGATTTATTGAGTTTGTGAGTTTTTGTGAAGTTGAAGATGGAATCTGAAGGTAATTGCACCCCGCCTGAAGTATTTGAAGCGACCCAGACAGCAACCAACGAGTGTTGTTGCCGGCCAAATCGCGCGGCCTTTATGAACGTCGGTACGACTTCATCAAATGGTGTGTATCGAAATTTCAATTATTTAACAATTTTGTTATTTATTTAAGACCGTAGAAAAAATTTTGTATGTATTTCGAGTGTAAAGAGCCATTTTGGTATTCGGTTGCATCCTCATACCAAAATGGCTCTCTTTACACACTAAATACATAAATATCTATTTCCAATACCTACTTTTAAACTTGTATTTTATCTACGACAATCGCCATGATAACGTAACATTTTAACGATGAGTGTGAATAAAATGCTACTTTATTCGCTACCGAATAAAATAGTCCATAACAAACACTAACAAAATAAATATGTGCTAACGTAGTAACTAGTACAAAAACCGGTAACATGATATTTATTTGAAATTATTTATTCAATTTCAATACTTATTTATATAACTAAATGTAGGTACTGGAAAAAAAATATATGCCACACGTGAATAAAGAGATTTTATTAATTCGGGGAAATTATCTCACTCGGCTTTGCCTCGTAAGCCAAAGTTTTCCCACTTACGGATAAAATGCTTCTTTATTCACTTGTGGCATACATATTGCACTGATAGCTCCACGTTGGGCTAGTCATTATTTTATGTAGTGACTAGTGAGTCACGCGAACTACGCTTCGGTTCGCTAAATTAAGAGAGATTCATTAATATAAATTTAAAAAAAGGATGCATCGGCCAGGAATCGAACCCGGGCCGCCCACGTGATAGTCGAGCACTCTACCTCAGGTCCACCGTATCCCACGTCGACAATCGCTCCGCTCCGCTATTTAGAGGATTTAATTAAATTATAACTTTTTCGTACTTTTTTGTAAATAAAAACCGGCCTACGATCTAAGTCTAAAAATTAGCAAACTTTTAAGCCATCATACAACTTAATCGGTCCAGTATCTTCGGAGGAGATAGCGAACAAACATATGTACACGCAAACATACAAAGAGAGCAACGATTTTATGTTATAAGATAGCTTTACGTTGTTTCAGCTATTTATTTTATTTAGTATTAGCCCTACTATTTCTTTTCAAAACAATTTTACCTTTTAACTAAATATTATAATTGAGACCTTCAGAGGGGTTCGCCAATCTAGTTATCTATTAATTGAAATTAAAATTTTGTTCTGCCTTTATGTTTGCTGATTGACATTAACTGTCTGCTTGACTTCTAAAATCAATTAAACCAAGAATTGACAAATATCCTTTATACTGACATATCCATTAATCAATTCACTAAAGTAAGTACTGTATTTTGTTTATTTCACTCTTTCTTTTATTGTTTGTTATTCAAAGTGCTTTTATATGAATAATTAAAACAAAGCTGAACACTTCTCAAGCTTTCACTGCAAGTATCCAAATACTACAGCTCCCAATGTCCACAGCTCCTGATGTTCACAGTCTGCAACGCCTACATCTGTCAAAAACCCCAACTGTCCGTAGAATCCAATCCTGCTTCTTTCATCAATGTCACCGTCACTCCAATAATTTCCTGGTAATTTTCAGTATTATAGATGATTCCAATCTAATCTTCTTTATTCCTCAGCTAGTACTCTGTATCCAGCAACACCCATAGAAACTGTCCAACTCAAACAGCAACTCCTAACAACTTCCTTCTAAATGATTGACCCGTCTTCCATGCAACCACCAACGTCACCAATGAATATTAATTATATCTTACATGCACCAATAAATCCAAATCTATTCAAATATTGTAGTCTTCTTGTTATTAGTATCCAATTAACTGTATTGAACAATCTCTTCACCGATTGTATGGTTTTATTAAATCAATATTACATTTTCATATTTGCACCACGTAGATTTGTTAATAGCCCCGTTATTTGTATTTTACCAAACAATCATACAAATAATTTCAAAATTGTTATTATCAAAATTTGTTTTTTCAAAAACTATACATCTTACAAACAACATATTAACAAAACTTGTAGTTAATTGCATAATATAGTTCTTCTATCCACCATGCCGTTTTAAAATTGAAATATCGGCCCCAACATTCGCAAAGCTGCTGATGTGCGCCGGAAGCAGTCCCCGTATATCTTTTGGATGTTCTAATTTTAGGTAGGCTGCTATTTTTGAAGGGATTCTTCTAATCAAGTGAATGGGAAACGCACTTGCCTTGCTTATGATTTAGAAAAAAATGCTTTCTCAGTGTAGTTTTTTGATCGCAAATTTCGATATTGTCTCTAGATAACCATAAAGTTTATTCCATCGTAGTCATTTATGACAGTAAACACGTGGTTACCATAGGTTTTTGTATGGCGGATAGTGACAACTAGATGTGTCCTAGTGTCCCCCAGGTGGTCGATACTGAGGTTGTACAGCTCCTGACGTCGGAGTCCACCAGCAATGCCCAGCATAGCAACTACCTAGAACAATAAAAACAAAGTTGCTATAAGAATGTAAATGGGAGTTGTGTTGACCTTTAAATATTTTGAAATGGGAGAAATTGCATTTTTATCGATAATTTTATTACTTTTTACTTTAAATTACCTATATCGTCTTTTCAGCCCTTTTAAATAAAATAGAAAAAAAACATTTAACTTACCTCAGTAAAAAGTATTCCTTAGTGGGCGCTCCTTTGAGAAATCTATTTATTTCTTCTAGAGCAAAGACTTTGCTTTGTATGGGTTGATGTTCTACCAATTGCTATTTCAGGAAAGCTGCCAGTTAAAAAAATGAGATCCCTGCGTTTTCGTTGACCAGTAATGTTGATTTTAACATAGAGTACTTGGACCATAGACGTTTTGGACTAAAAATAGAAAAAGCAAAATAGGAAATTATTTTGTAATTGTAATACTTCCATACCGCATCTAAAAGTACACCAACATTATCTGTTCGTTGACCGTTTTTTCAACGTTGAAATGTTTCCGCCATTTGCAAAAAAGTTGGTATTCCTTGTCGTTGTTGTTGAGGATTTGCTGGAAATCAGTTTTCTCATTGCTTGGGTAAGTTTGGATAAAATTTCTTCCATGCTTACGTCTCTCGATGAAGATGCAACGTCTATTGTTTTGGCAGAAAGTAATCGGACAAAAAATGGGTTACTGTTACTATGAGCTATCGATATAAAGGCGACTTGATCGAAATTGAGTAGATATCATTCTGACAATACCGATACCCCTCAATATGTATAGTTATTAAATTCATTAGGCCGATATATTCTAATGTAGCGGCTTGTATCGGAATTTTAAATTAGAGTTTTTATGTGCTTATTTTAAACTTGACCAAAATTCGCTACATTTAGTTTCAAGCTGGGTGCCTCGGGTAAAGCTCAAATGCCCATGGGTTCGTTACAACTCAAATGTATAACTACAAGAATAACATAATGTAAAGGAAAAGTAACTTGTATAATGTGTTTAGATATATACAAAATACTGTCTATTAATTTTAGATTGCCTGTTTAACACTTCCAATAATTTTGAAAAGTTTAATAAATCTCATTTGTAATATTTTTTGTTTCTTTGAGTAACAGTATCAATTAGCTAAGCAGTAAGAAATTGTGCCCTTCCGGCGTGTTGCATTTAAAGGTTGTGCTTAACGTTTGAGTGGTAAATTGTTAAGAGATGGTAAAGGGAAGTTACACTTTAATAGTTGAAGCAATTAAGCTTTTAGTTTATTTTGCACTAGACCCAAATCGCTTCTGCCGTGAATGGAGTGAACTTTTCAAACATGGGTTGAATTTTTCGCAGTGGCGCCCTACTATTTTCCTATTTTGACTATCCCTAAACAGGACCAAACTCCACTAGTACCGTGGACTTTCTTTTTTCCCTAGCTAGCTGTGGGCAATCGGGGGCTTTAATAACAATATCTCCCAACACAACTTAAGCCTGTTGTATGTGCGGTCCGGTGTTATCATAAAGTCGTGTTTATACTGTAACAGTACATTAAACATTTCTTGGAATAATGTGACCGTACTGTATTGAAAGGATTAAATGTAAAACAGTCAAATTTATTATAAATATTACTACATTTGTCAATCTAAACCAAGGCGTTCTCATAATCAAACTTAAGACTATTAGTAACAGGTTTACATACAAATTCTTAAAATGCCACTTGCCTATATCAAAACAGTTTAAAAACAAATTTTGGAAATGCATTAATATTCAAGTCACCTGTGGTATTATAAAAAGCTTCTAAAGCTTTTCTCCAGTTTACCTTTTTCTAAATTCTTTACCAAATTCGACTCGGACATACGTGCTAAATAATTATCTCTTATACCCTTAATACACGTACTTTTAAAGTATCTATTTTTAATAGTAAAAAATTATTCAAATTTGTTAGCAACTTCTTTTATTGTAATCTTTGTTAAAAGTAAATATGGTATCTATTAATTTAAGTTATGTGGTGCAAGGTTAACGCTTACAATAATTAGGATATTTAAATTATTATTAATTATAGTATGCAAGCATTTTACGGTTTTATTGTCACATAGAGTAGTACGGTATCCGGAAAATATTTATTATACCCATAGTTACGCCAAATCTTAATTTAATTGTATTTATCTATAACCAACTTTGCAGTTTTGAAAGCAATATTTTAGAAGCGAAATACCAGCAAAAAAAAAGTGGACGTGACTACCTCCCTGGACTTTCCCATACTGGAAACTGTTCATATCGTCTTTATTGAACAGTCTTTACAACATATCAAAATTTCAACTCCATGACTCACGTCTTCACCGTGATAAGCGTTTACACTTTCACGTAAATTGCGGGTAAATATAAAAGAACTAGTGAGTCACCCGAACTACGTTTCGGTTCGCAAAATTAAGAGAGATTCATTAATATAAATTAAAAAAAAAGATGCATCGACGGGATCGAACTCGGGGCTCCCGCGTGATAGGCCAGCACGCTTACCGCACAACCACACTCTCCTGTTTGAATAATGCGCGCACCCGAGCTAATACTAGACAGCTATAGGCGCTCCGCTCTGCTGCCTAGAGAAGTTAATTAAATTATACTGCTGCCTAGAGAAGTTAATTAAATAAGTCTGAAAATTAGCAAACTTTTAAGCCATCGTACAACTTAATCGGTCCAGTATCTTCGGAGGAGATAGCGAACAAACATAGTTACACGCAAACAAAGAAAGCTACGATTTTATGTTATAAGATGTGTAGTTCAAAACGTGACCACCGAGCTTCTGTAGATGGCGCCAAGTGGACAAGCCGCCACTGTGCTATTTATGTGTTATTTTATTCAAAACGGCTGTAGCACCGAGGTGAAATTTTCTAAGTACCTGGAAATTATATTTTCTAGGGCATACAAAATCGATTTTTTTATTTTCGCGGAAAAAGATTCTTTGACGCAAAAATATAACAACCGTTAGAATAAAAAAATTATTTTTCAAAAATAGAGGGGGGAGGGGGCCGGTGCGCTTACATATATCCACGAGTGTAATATTTTTTTGCATATTCATATGCTCCATTATGCACTGAACAATCCAGTGAAAACCCCAGCTACCTATCTTGTTTTGTTTATTAATTAAAGGGGTTTAAATTTTCAAACTTCAAAGCTTCGTAGAGGGCGCCACAGATAATTCATGAGATTCTTTAAAAAACAGATCGATAGCCCTTTTCGGGGTCTATCAGTGTATGAAGTTTAAACAAATTCCTGTGGGCAGTTTTTGAGAAATGATTTTTAGAAAATTTCCAAAATTTTGAAAATTTGTAATTTAGGCCCCTTAATATTTTTCAAAACACTTTTTATATCACCTCATGTTAGCCTTCATATACTATTCAGAAAACAAAAATCAATTGAATCGATTCATCCGTTTTTGAGTAATAGGGCGTTAAACTCAAAATTTTCAAAAAATCCTAGCGCCCTTCATTTTAAACCTAACGAGTTCGGAAAAAAACTAGCAGATTTGTCTTATGACCCTCTATCGTTATCCGCGATAAAATTTTCAAAATTTTAATCACGAAAACAGTGATACCAAAAAAACATGCATAACTTCCGCTTCCGGTTTCAGATTTTTTTGAAAAGCTTATTTTGTCGATGAATTTTCGATACACCCCCGCATTCCAAAGCGCATAAAAATCGGAGCAATACTTTCGGCTGTAGGAGCGTCACCCACCCACACACACACACACCCACACACACACCCACACACACACCCACACACAGACAGACATTTTTTAAAAACCACTTTTTTGGGTTCCTAGAGTCCCAAAACGGATATTTCTGTGAAAATCTCGATTTCCAAAATTTTCATGATTCCAATACTTCCCTATACCTATGGGTATGGGAAAGTAAAAAATAAAGCAACTGACGTTTACGCAAAAAGAAACTGTTTAAATACCGTTGCTGCACTTGCTCGAGTGAACATGCGTTTAGTTCTTTTGGTGATCTTTTCCAAGTTGAAAAGAGAAGACATTTGTAAAGTAAGATATTTGCGTGAAGTTCAAAATGCGAAGATATGAATGCTGCACCATGATAATGCACTCGTCGCTCCTCATTCGTGACGAAAATCACGAAACTGCTGTGGTCCCAGATTTGGCCTCTGCAGACTTCTTCTTATTCCCAAAATTGTAATCCACTCTGAAAGGTCATGATTTCAGAGAGATTAGTATGGTTTTGGCTGACATCTTGATATATAGGTATATACAAAGTGTCCCTATGAAAATTGTCTACTCTAAATAGCTGAGATATGGCTGCACCTTTTTGCACGGATACATATACTGTTCAGCAATTGCCCCCTTCCTGCTCTACATAACCTCAACTTAAGAATTGTTAATTGCAAGTGGAATCCAAGTTTAAAAATGAACAAGAAAATAGTATTTGTACTGTATTGCATAATGTTAATTTTACTAGCTGAATTTGTAGTAGTATAACATAAGTACATTAACTTTCAACAACAATTAATATAAATGTTACTAACTAGTAGTTTTTCTTATCATTGCTTATTTTAGAATTTAAAAATAGATTATACGCTTCAAGAAAATGTATCGAGTCATACTATTTTACAAACATCCTAGAGGTGCAAGCAGAGCTTCGCGAAAATGATGTATCTTAACAATAGATTTGAAAAAAATGCATATTAAATAAATTTGACTTGAAAGCTCTTTCAAATAAGTTCACTTAATCCCATCTATCATTTGAATTTTATTGGATATTCTTGTTAAGAAGAGAGGGTAGATATTTCGCGCCACACTCTATATCTGCCGGCTCAAGTGTGTAGTTGTATTGTACACTCAATTACAATCAATCTGCAATTAATATAAGCATAACCGTTAAATGTAAATGTATATTGTAGGAAAAGTTATTTTTCTAAAATCAAATCCATAAACATTTTATTACAGAGTTTTTGTTTGTAGTACTTCTGGTAACAAATATATACAGAGTAAAATTCAAAATCTAGCCAATAAAAACACAAACATTACCCATAGAAAAACTATTTTTTTCTGGGGCAAATTCGCATGAACTATCAAATACAAAATAAATAAAAATACTACATTCAATATTGTAATTTAACCTTTGCTAAGTCTCGGAGAAACCTTCCAATGTTAGGTACAATTTTCAGATTGTTTTTATTCGTTTTTAATATTTTAAATGGGAAAATACAATTTTTAGGTGACCTAAATAACATTCCATTTAACAAACTTTCGACCTTTACTCTTGGCGCTGTTTTAATATTCATCTCCTTAAATATGTAAGGATATATTTACATTCTGTTGCAAACATAATATGTTTCAATACCACCCCCGTCGCTTCATGGTGGGGCGGTTGCTAAATTTACGTTCCTTTTAAGTAGCAACTACTTTACCAAATTCGCTCTTCTACTTCGGAAGCTTTCATGATTTAAGGTGAAGTGTAATATTTAAAGACCGAGGGTTCAACGGGCAGTGGCTGACGATATTCCACTTATGAATCAGCTAAATCGCTCGTGTTTAAATATTTAAATTTGAAAAGTGAACTAAAAGCAAGTGTCGATTTAAAAGTGCAAAGTGCAGAGAATCAAACCTGGTTAGTTTTATATTCTACTGCAGCCAAAAAGGGTTATTCCCAAAGACCAGAAGCTGGAATTCAGCCAATCTGACAGCAATCAAAAGGGAACCCCATTAATGGATTATTAAATAACAACCTTGCTTAAGTTTACGGACCGAGTCAATCCTTCTGCATAAATTAGATTATTATAAAACTAGCCCAAATTAGCGACGATAAGATCGGCGCGATACCTCAACCACTCCACTTTCACCTCCAAATCATGACGTACCAGCGGTGAGCACATATAAGCAATGTATTTATTTATTTCTTCTACTTTAGCGGAGGTGATCCGATTTAGTCTGCGACGATGAGGGGAATTTTACTGTTGTGCGTTATTGTGTATCTTTCGGAGTCGACCGTTGCAATACATTCGCCGTTAGAAGTTGCAGTGGATTTAACATGGCCCTTCGACAACAGTAGTGTTTACTGGAAGGATAGCCTGCCCATCGTCTTCATTAAAAAAATTAGACTTTTGCTAAAGGACGGTTTCTCGTGAGTAGTAACCCTAAGTGTAAACTAGATCAATATCAAGCAATGTGCAGGTACTCAGCTAATGACTACTGTTCTGGGGAACATGGAGGTACCCATTTGGATGCGCCTTTCCATTTCAACCCTGCTGGGTGGAAGGTCGGAGATATACCATTGCAAAGATTGATCGCTCACGGTATTGTTTTAATTTATTGTGAGTTGCCCAAACAACAGTTGCTTTAATCATAGGAATAACTATCGATCTATCAGAGGAAGTTAGATGGTTAGGCCGTGAGACACTGTTAATGCCAGAACATCTAGAGGCTTGGGAACACACATATGGCCCTATTCCCCACAACTCGGTCATGCTGGTTAATTTTGGATACTCCCAGTATTATCACAATAAAACTCAGTTTTTGGGAATCGACGCAGACAATAATTTCAATTTTCCAGGTGAGACTATTCGCTTTTGATTAAATACTCCCACGTTTTACTTCCTTTTGCTTCGTAAAATAAAGTGCAGTAATCATAATTTTCTTCGAACTGAATTTTTGCGGAAATATCTGTGTTCGTGTCTTCAGAAAAAGTGGTTTTCAATGTGTCGTCTCTACAGCCCAGACGGTTTAATTAATCAGCCTCAAAATTTATACGTTCGTTTTTAATTTAAATTTGGAGAGTCCTGTGACTTTTGGTTAAAATCTGGTAACCGTAAGTAATACTTTAATCTTGTTTCTTTTTCGTTTCCGGGGAAAGTTTTATAATTGTTTGATAAACATTAAAACTTATAGAACAAGATCATATATTGTTCAGTTATCTACAACTTTTGTTTAAAACGTTTTTTGTAAGTACAGTTTTTGGAAAAACTAAAATTAGATTTTTAGAAAGAAAAGTCCAAAAATTAATGGAAATTAATTATTTTTAAAATCCTATTGCATATCGCGTAATTGTCTATAACTGTTGTCGAAAAAAATATTTATAAGGTATGGCTTTTGAGAAAATCGCAAAATTTTATTTTAAAAAGTCTCAAATTTCAAAAATAATGAAAACAATTGTTTAAACTGTCATATACTTTGTAATTTTTGTACTTATCTACAACTGTTGTCGAGAAAATGTATTTGTTAGTATACTTTCTCAAAAAATTGCAAAATTAAACTTTTACAAGCAGTAAAAGTAAGTCGTGTGCTGACCACACCTCATTTTTTGAATATTTTAATACACTGATGTGTTGGTTGAATAATATAGATATAATAATACAAATTTAATATTTACATTTTGGATTAGTACGACACATTAACTTTTATACTCAAATTATATCCATTTCTTGTTCTCATACAAAGCCAAGACCAAGCCCAATAAACTGATTTAGAAGATCAGCAGCTTACAAGCATATAAAAATCGAAAAATTTGAAAGTTTCAATGTCTACATAAAATTATCTAGTAGTACCTTTCATAGAAAAAATAAAACACCACGAAAATTATAAGCCAACTATTCTTAATTTTTTTGCCTATATTTCTTGGTCTTAGACTAAATGTCTGACTATACAGTATACAGGTTCGAAGATACGGATTAAATGGATATAGTGTCATTAAGTTTTCAAAAAATTGAAAAAATATTTATTAATAGTTCCATCATAGTATAATTAGCAATGAAGGTTGATACATATTGGCAATGAAATCAGATACAAACAATCTACAATATGCTGAGAGAAGCAAACGTATTGAAAGAAGATCCAGAATAAAATTAATTTATGTACGATCGATCAATAATAACCGTTTTTTAGAACATTTCCAGGCGTACAGCAAGTCTTTTTCGCCTTCGGGCGAAGCTAGTTATCTATGTGCCAAGGGCATTATGAAGATGTTTATTCCCTTACGAAACCGACAAGTCTACAAGGCTGAGGGCCTCTGGCCCGAGAGTTCATAAGTCACCCGAGGGCTATGAACATCAAGTAATGCCCGTGGCACATACAACGTTTTATGTTTCACTTTAAATACGCAAAAGCTTGAAAAGTTTGCAGATGCAGTCCATACCGCCCTAGGGCGTTATAAGCGGGCGTAATGATAACGCCCGCTCATTATACTTTAGGGCGTTATGGGCTGCTTTATATATCTCGTATATAAACAGCAAAAAATAAATTAGTAAAAAATAAAATTCTTTTTTGCCCTCTAAAATAACGTCAGCGGGCGGTAAAATTCTAGTTATTATTTATAAACGCGTATTCATAAAAACCATAGTTAGAAAGCTGCTATTCAGCTAAAATAACTGTAAGAATTTTTCTGTTTCTATTCGAAACGTTATTATATAACTTGGTTTTCTGTTTTAAATTAAATTTCCATCGTACATAAAGTTTTGCAAGCAACTCAGACATAACCAGCGCCTTTGGCCCTCGTTGTGTTATAGCTCTCAGTGCTTCGCACTCGTGCTATATCTTTCAAGCCAGGATCCAAAAAAAAACTCCAAATTTACGCCCTTCTAATACAAATAACTATTATGTATTAATATAAAACAAAAATGTCACAGTTGCTACTCTCAATAAATTTGCTATTTTTTAAATACTCTCTTATAAATTAGTGTTTAGCTGTCAACTTTGAAATAATTTAGATTTTATCATAATAGGATAATAAAATTAGCAAAACAAGATACAGATTTAGACGTTTTGTTTAGAAATTGCAAGTGTTTATGTGACATGTGACACTCACAAGTAACACGACTCACGAAAACTAATCCTGGTGACGGGTGACAAACCAAACGATTTTTTCAAAAATCTAGGAAAATTTCGATAAGCAGCGGGAAAAATCTAATAAGATAACTGGGAATGTATCGCCTATTAACATTTTCGGCAGGCAACAAGCCGCGACTTCGTCTTGGCTTGTACTTGCCTACCTCAAATGTTAATAGGTCCTTACATTCCTTGTTACTTAAATAGCTATTTAATATAAACAACTCTAATTTATTTCTATCATAATGTTCTGTTTGAAGGCTTTCACGACCATTATCATTATTTCGCAAATCGTTTAATTACAATTTCAATTATTTTCAAATAAAATTTAATATTTTGGGATTGAATGCCTTAATACTGCAAAAATTCTCACACAAATTTTATTTCCAAAATGTTGCACGTACAGAAATAAGATTTTGTATGAAAGTAGATTTGAGAAAGGTCGGTGTAATTTTATATTTTTCAGACTGTTTTCCTAAAAAATTGTTTTGCCTCCTACATTGACTGATTGATGTAGGACAGAGCATCAATTAATTTCTTGCTTGGCTCTGTATTTTGTGAAAGTTCTAGCGGACCTGATCTGCTTTTAGTCTATAAATGTGCCCAACTGTTTTATAATATGGAGCTACTAATATTTTCCCATTGGTTACAAACTCTCTGCACCTCACTGTACATAATATAATAAAATAAAAACAAATTGACTGCTAGGGGGCAATTTTAAAGCAATAATTCTCTTGTGGGACTTAATCGAAAATTTATAAATTCCTTTAGACTAATTACAATGAAAGTTTGAAATTGCTGTCAAGTAAATACGTCTCGTTAATTTTATCTTTAACAATGATTTCTAATGTACTTTTTGTACTTGGTGAAATTAAATCATTCACTACTAGTTACATGTCTATCCCGCGAACAACCAGTTTGAATGCTCGGAATGTGGACTTTGCATTGCATTCCAAATATGTATTTTAATTACTGAAGCTCTTACAGCCTGTGTTTAAACCTGTATCAGGTTAAGAGCGATAATAGTAATAATAATAATCATCATCAATATATATAAATTCCACTAGTGTCTATCCACCGCCAGCTCCAGTATCAGGCCATGCTCTAGCTTTCGTGACGTCACATAGGAGCAGCCCTTAGAATCAAAAATATTACATGAGGGTTGAACTATTAGAAATCAAATAAAATTGGGGTCGTTGTGCAAACATTTTTTCAATCAGTCGGGAACTTTTCTCATCGGTGTAACCTATAGTTTTTAGTGACTCGATGATCTCCTTAAGGTCCAAATTAACTTTTAAAATTATATCTTGAGAAAGTTATGGGGAAAGTTTCGGAGATATGACTTGCACAATGAATTTCTAGACAAACGACATTTTTGACCAAGCTATCGGACGCAATTGACACACGTATAGTAGCTACGCCTGGTGGAAACAGGCTTATATACTAGCCAATTATATTAAGAAATTGCTTGAAAATCATTAAAACACAGCTAACTTTGCTTCGCTAAGTAAAAAAGGGCTACTTTCTTGAAACATTCTGTAGTCTGCTGGACGAAATCATTTTTGACAAGCTGCAGTCCCACTTGAAACAGTGTGTTTTCAATGTCGAGTTCCTTTATAATGGCGTAGAAAGTTCTAAAACTGATAATTATGAGGCTCGCAATATTTCCTATTTTAAACAAAATATTTTCACACACTCAACAGTGCTTGCAGTTTCTACAAGATGCCCTTGTCCAGAACGTGGCTTGCCCTTTGCGCATCCTTTACTTTTCAAAAACATTTGTTGCTATTCCACAACAACCATTTGTAAATAGCAAGCCTCTCCATAAACACCAGGGATTCGCGTATGATTTTCTCGAGGAGTTAAAAATGTAATTACTGCGCAACTGGTTGCTCTTGTTTGGAGATTTTTTATTGTAAAGACCATTCTAAAAATTGGTAGAGTTTTATAACTGCAATTCACTTGTGAAATTACATATAGGTATAACAAGAACACGTTACTAGACAACTATAAAATTGTTTTGGTTTTCCACTGAGGCTACCAATCATCGCCTGCTCGTTATAAACGTGTTTCAGTCAAAATTATTATTAACGCTTCAGTTGATTCACAAAAAATTTAAATAATTAAAATAAAACATCTACATAAATTTTAGAAATATTCAAATACGCTGTGGTCTAAAAAATGTAAAACAAATGAACAAAAACAATGTACGATTATAAAAAATTCAGATCTACATTCCACATTCGAAATGTGGTTTAAAAAAGTGGTGAATCGAAATGCAGCATTCAAGCTTGTATTAACAAATCTATACAAAAATTGTAGCAGCTACATGCTAAGATGTGAAGTAAAAACCAGTGTTGTCCTGTATACACTGTGTACAGACTACAGAGTGAACCAAATGAATTGGGCACCGTTGCTAATTTTATTATTATTGGAGTAACAAAGTCAGTTAAATTAACAAACTAGTAGGATACTTTCGACTGATTATGATTATGAAACCAGAAAAATCTGTGAAGGGGTTTACACGGAACTCCACTCGCGCCAATTACATTAATTTGCAAATACAAAAGAAAAGTGTGTTGGCGCTGGGATAGAAATTCGTGCTCCCAGGCGGTAATCTAGGCGGACTCCGATTACTAATTGCTAGTATCTAGTATCCTTTGGGTCCCATTTTATCAACGGCAAAAGCCCAAGCTATGTGCAAATTATCACTTTTATCTATTTTTGCGTTAAAGCAAAATAGAAACAATTTTTTTAAGGTGCTCACCCTGTATATATTTGACAGAAAATATATTCGGTTAGAGCCAGGTAAACATACAATCCGCATGCGAAATATAGTCTTTCTTCAACAAATAGTTTTTTAGATATACCGCCAACAGCCGGACAGGCAGACAGACCAAATTGAGGAAAAATGTTTTTCTCCATTTAGGGGCACTGAAACGTGCATAACTGAAGATATCTCGGAAGATCATTTTTCACGAGTATAATACCTTTTTCGTCTTTTAAACATGTGAAGTAAAAAGAATCGAACCTTCAGTTCTCAAGTTACTTCCAAAGATGTATATTTTAAATCGAAAGCCCTATGTTTTTACACCAATCGATGTAAAATAAATTTTTTTACAAAAATATTTGTATGCTTCTTTTACTTCCCTCGTCTAAAAGCCACCTTCCGAGATTTCTTCAGATTTTCACGTTTCTAGGTCTATACGAAAAACATGTTTTCTCAATTCCGTCTGTCTGTCTATCCGTCTGTCTGACCGTCTGTTTGTCTCAGTGTTGAATCCAGGGGGGTGAACGGGGGAAAATCCCCCCCCCCCGGGCAGTACAAAATTCACCCCCGGAAACATTACCACTTCATATTCATGTTTTTTTTCTATCTATAAAAGAATGGGTGGATTGCGCGGGAATAGGTAAAAATACCCCCCAGACGTTTCATCCCCCCCCCCCCCCCGGAGTAATGAGTCTGAATTCAACACTGGTTTGTGTGTCGGCGGTATAGCTCAAAAAGTATTTGTTGGAGGAGAATGACATTTTGAATGCAGATTATATGTCTGCTATGCTCGAAACCGAATATAATTTAGGCGAAATATATACAAGTACCTTCATAAAATATCATGTTGTCTATTTTTGCTTTAACACAGGAACAGATAAAAGTAATCATTTACCTATAATCAAGGGTTTTCCCATGATTCAAATAGGACCCATTAGATACAGAGTGAATATCGTCAAACGGATAAAAATGTGCAGCAATCAACGCACGCCTTATAATATACACTCAAAAATAAGCCGTGGGCTGATGGTTACAGCGGCTGACTAGCAAAATTAATAACCACATTCCACCTGGGAGCTCGGGTTTAAATCCCACCAACTGCAACTTTTTTTTATTTGTAAATTGATATAATTCGCACAATGGAAGTTCCGTGTAAACCCCCTTTACAGATTTGTATGAAATTAAAAATAGATGAGTTATTTAAAATTAACTGTGTCAAACCATTTAAAATCAAATAGCCATGGAACAGAACAATAATTTATTACAAAATTACAACAATGTAGCCGGACATCCCAATCATCCAAAGATTCTCCAAAAATCATAATTAGTTAATTAGAATTATTGTAATTTTATAATAAATTATTGTTCTGTTCCATGGCCACTTAATCTTAAAGGGTTTTAAACACGTATTTTTTCACGACCGGGAGTAGAAGTCGGTTTCTATAGCATCACAATTGTGACAAAAGTAAAACATTTACTCCCTAGAGACTAAATAAGACAAAAATTTCCCTAGGGAGTTTTCATTATGACTGACACAACAATTATGTCGAATGCGAGGTTATCAGGTTAGGTTTTGCGTCAGTTTTGACACAAACTGACGCAAAATCCTAGCCTGCTAACCTCGAATTTGACATATTTGCGGGCTCTTGTCATAATGTCTTACAGTGCCACCAACTTTAAAATTTACCATAGGCAACTAATTTTAAAATCATTGTAACTAAAATGTCAATAAATGACGTTTAAAAAACGGGTTTTCGTTTCAAATCTTCCCGCAACGTGAAAAAAATAGTATATGCAACTCGGAGAGAATGCTATCTTGCTTCAGTGCAATTTCTGACTCTCGGGCTTCGCCCTCGAGTCAGAAATTATACCTCAGCAAAATAACGCATTTCTCTCCCTCATTGCATAATCTACTATTTTAGCAACTCCGTTATTTTCAATTTATCAAAAAAGTTATAGCAGCATTTTTGTTCAAAAATTGATTTTACATCGCTTGATGTACGAGTAGTAACATAAAAGGCGTTCAAACAAAATAAAGGTATGAAGGGGTTTACACGTAACTTCCCTCGAACGTGCGGTCTCACAATAGGGGCAAATAACTTAATGTTACTAAGGATACTGAAATAATAAAAGGAAACACTTAATAAAGCACGTTACATCAATCATCAAGTTAAAAAACTCTACGGTGGGATTCAAACTGGCGCTCCGACGATGACCCATATTACTATCCAGACGTCAACAAACAGACTAAATTTGAATATAAAAACTTTTGCTTTTTTCATGCGTTGTTCAGTATTGTAGTTAGAAATGTAACACCTTCCTTTCCCATGTACTTAAGCATTTCATGGGAAATTGTATCTGCTCTGCAGCCTACCCTAATTTCATATTTTCAAGTGCCCACAGAATGTCTTGTAGTGTTAATTCGTTGTCTTTATTTAATCCGTTGGTTAGTGTTTGGGTTTGTGTCATTAGTTGCCATTAGTACCTTAAAATACTCCCCCCCTCCTTTCAATTACTTTTTTCTTCCTTGGTTATAATCTTATTATTTTTCGTTTTTATGCAACTTTGCTTTCTTTTTCTGTTATTTTTCGTTATTTTATAGAATAGCTTTTGCTTATTATTACTGAACATGTATACAGTAATGCAACCTCATGCGTAAAACTCCACGAAAACACAAACAAATACAAAGTAGAACGAGGCATTAGACAAGGGGACACAATTTCTCCTAAACTCTTTGCAACAGTGTTAGAATATGCATTTAAAGCACTAAATTGGGATAAAAGAGGTATAAACATCGACTACTTACGCTTCGCCGATGACATTGTTATAATAGCTGATGACTTTTGTGAAGCCCAACAAATGCTCTCAGAATTAAAAGTAGCGTCGACAAGTATCGGTCTAAATATCAATTTTCAAAAAACCAAATTTATGAGAAATCTAGTACCTAATAATGTCATGAAAATTGATGACAAGGACGTAGAACAAGTCTTGAAACAATAAAGAAGCCAACCTGCGATCGATCACTAATAATAATCACTTATAATACCATGAGTAGTCAAAGTTATGTCGACTATTTTTGCGATGGTGTCACGAATGTCCATTGCGCTTTGGTACGATTAGGACGAGTGCGCTAGCACGAGTCCTAATCCGAAGCGCAATGGACATGAGTAGTGATACCACCGCAAAAATAATCTACTTAACTTTGACTAAGAATGGTATTCGAGGGACTATTTAATGAACCAAACTACTTTTTCAAATTAGTTTTCAGTAAATCTAGCAACAAACTACGCAATTTCTATAGTAACAGAACACTAATATTGACGTTTTCTAATAAAAATCACATTTGTTTAAAATAGTCACTTGAATACCTTCTAGGAAGATATATCCACTGATATTTTTTTGATTGGTAAAGAAACGTCAGAACTCTGGATTTTTATTGGTCACTTTTTGACAGATGACAGGTGAATTGAATAGTCAATAGTAATATAATCGCAGATCAACCCCCTTATCATTTATACACAACGGTAGCTCTGAAATGTTCTTACTCACCGCAATAACCTAGCTAGCTTCAAATTCGGTGGCCTTGTGTCGCAGATTTCTATCATCAGCTGAACTGCTGAAAGCTCTTTTAATAATAAGAAAAACACAGGGCGCCAGAAATCACAGATTTCGAGAAATAAATGAAATTACAGCAACAATTAGGTTTATTTGGTTAATAAATAATAGTTGCTTGCAACATCGTAATTAGGTCTGTAAATTGTTTATCACAAAGTTTAAATACAGTATATAACTAATGCTGAAAATGCAGCACGCACAAAAAATATGTGAACCTCTTTTGGGCTCTTGGATTGAATATGATTGCAATTCAATGAAGGAGTAAGCTTACCACTGTCATATGTTTTAACCGTTATCTCGGTAATAATAGTAAAATGGCGTGAGGGCACTTCTTACAAAATTCTTAATACGTATTCATTAAGCAAAACTTTAAATTTGTGAATTGTAATTTTAGGAACAATTAATACATTACGTTTTAATTTTGTAAAGCTCAGTTTAAATTTGTAAATTGTAAATCTGACTTTTAAAGCGGAGATTTATGAACAATTAATACATTATGTTTTAAATTTGTAAATTGTAAATTTGAAGCGTTGTTACAATCGATTCAGCCAACAATTCATAGGCGGACGTGGTTTTCAACAAACGTTGAAACACTAACCTGGGTGGTGATAAAAACGTTGCCGGTAGGCACTGAATTAGTCCAGGTTTATTTTAAAGATCCAGCCATCAGCAGCAGCGACCTCGTAGCCAAAGTTGATAAGGGGACAGACACTCCGTGTTACAAGCGGCAAGCCCAAAATGGCATTCCAGAAAGGAGTTGCGGGTCCAAATTATTAATTATGATGCCGATTAGGACATCTAACGTGGCGTCAATCCAATATAAGAAATCGCTTAAAAACGGCGTTTAAAAGTGACGTTGAACAATATCGTCAAAGAATGACGTCAAAGAGCTGATTTTAGTCATCAGCTCACAAACGAAGTCAATCAAAATTGGTGCAGTAGCACGCGGGAATGCCTTTGTAGAAGCAAGTTACTTCAACCGAATGCAGAAATAGAATCCCCGCTAAGCGATGGAATAGCTGCCCGCTGGCGCAGAGAGATAACAAGTAAATTTCGGAAAAACCAAAACCAACACTTTTGCGCAAACAGGATTTGATATCGATTGAAATACAGCGAATTATAACTCAAGTGAAAATAAACAGGCTGGCCCGGAAGTGACTAAATGGCGAAACAAATAGCAGGAGCTAAATATTTGTTTCAGTCTTTGAATATCTTGGTCATGAAATAAGAATTGGGAAAGATAATCAGACTTGTAAAGTTCACCGCCGAATAAGTTTGGGATGGGCAGCTTTTGGAAAAATGCGTGACATCCTCAAAGGGGACATTCCTATCTGTTTAAAGAAAAAGGTGTATGAACAATGTATTCTGTCTGTGATCACATACGGAGCCGAAACCCTAACTTTAACTAAACTCTCCATAAACAAACTAAGAGTGACCCAGCGTGCAATGGAGAGAGCGATGCTTGGAATAACAATAAAAGATAGAATACCGAACGAGATCATAAGAGAAAACGAAAGTAACTGACGTCACTTAACGCATCACGCAATCCAAATGGAGGTGGGCCGGCCATGTAGCCCGTATGACCGATAATCGATGGACCAAGCGAATCATGGAGTGGAGACCTAGAAAAACTAAAAGAAGTAGAGGTAGGCCACCAACGAAATGGAGCGACGATATACGCAGAGTGGCAGGGAACTGGATAAACAAGACACAAAACAGAGAACAGTGGAAGAACATGGAGGAGGCCTATATCCAACAGTGGGTGCAAACGGCTGAGGGATGATGATGATGATTATTACTGAAGTTTTTCTTCATATGTCTCCCACATTCCTCCAATATCCTCCCTTCCTTTGCTTTAGTACCTCTTTTGCTATAGTTTTTTGAAGATTATTTTTCCATATATCTTCTTTTTTCAGCTTCTTTAACTTCTTCGCACTACCAAGCAGCCTGTTTTCTATTTAGTCTCTGCTTTGTAACCCCACATACCATGTCGCTTCTAAATCTTGATTTAATACTGCATACTGTTATTTTGGATTTTCCAGCTAATGCTTTTAGAAAGGATTTTGAGTTTCCTTATTTTGTAATCTGTACATTTTATGTTGTACCTGATATTGTTATTATTCCTTCTTTCTGTCTCTAGTTCAGTTTTTCATTTTCACTTACTTTCTACCAAATAATGATCAGATCCTATTTCTAACCTTTGTCTGAGTTTCATCCCATGCGTTCTATAATTCAGTTCTCTATTTATTATAATAGGTATAGTAAACAACTGGTTTTTATCCTTTACTTGGTTCTGCCCTGGTGAATTTATGAACTCGTTACTCATACAAAGGTTTAGGAGTCTAGCATCTTTACCGTTTACTTTGCCTTCTCCATATTTTCCTATCACCTGCTCATCATTTCCAGGTTGGTTCGATAGTATATCTTTAAAGTCGCCTATTAGTACTATACTGAATTATCTAAAGTTTCCTGGAGTATCTCGTAGAATGCATACTTTTTTTCTACATTGTCATCATCTTTCGGTGCGTACGGTAGTATCAATTTCATCAATTTATTTACCCATTCATCATCAATTGTCAACAATCGTTCATTATTGCAGTTGCAATTTCTTACCGTATTCAACACCTCTTTTCTAAACACATCCTGTTCCTGATTTTCATCTGCTCGTTTCAGGTACATCACTATGTATTAATTGGTGCCCGTCTCCCTAATTTTATACTTTCTTCTTCTTGGTTTCGGTTATTCCCAAGTATAGAATTTTTGTTTCTGTCAATTCATGTACTAATATTCTTCTTTGCCGTTTAGACTTCGCGTATTCCATGTTGTTATGTACCTTCAATAAAGCACGACTTTCCACACTTGCAACATAAATATTTATATTATTAGAACCCCCGTTCTCCTCATAGAAATTTTGGCCTATTTTGACCGGATTTTGCAGTCAAATGAAAATATCTAACCATCAAGATAAGTCAAGTGTACGTCAATAATTTTAACTTTGATGAAGACGCAGAGATAATTTATGGCGTCAGTCTTTGTCGAGAGAAATAATATGTATCTGATCACGAACTTACAAAACCGATGTAGATTGTGATATGTTATAATTACATACAAAAAGCGATCTTTAATTATTCGTCTAATTAGAAATACAGCAATACCCTTGCAATGCAAACCGATACGAAGATTAAACGCTCACCTACTACTTTAATATATTCGTCATTATATTTTACTTCTAATTTTCTTGAATATTATGGGAAAGTCCAATCGACCTTAACTGTCAATTTTTATCAAATTCTTGTTGCAGGAATTTCAGGTGCCGCTGCAGAGTGGATTGTACGAACAGGCAAAGTGGTGGGGGTGGGGGTGGACACTGCAAGTGTTGATCAAGGTAGCAGCATGATAGCCCCTGCGCACAAAACCCTGTGTACTAATCAAATATATTTGATGGAGAGTGTCAGAATTCCACACGGATTCCCACGTAAGACCTTGTTTAATTTTTTCGAGCTTTCTTCAAAATAGTTCTGTTTCTTCCTCTTTCTGCTACTAACTGTTTTATTATTATTTCAGCAAGGGGTTATATACTATTCGTGATGCCTATGAAGTTGGCCGATGGAACTGGAGCTCCTTTGCGAATCATAGCTGTTCCCCAAGATGATGGCTACCCATATCCCCAACATTTGAGATAAAAGTCCGAAGTTTCTGAATGCAAATAGTACCTCTGTGTTCATACTTTCATTGTCATCCCTGTCATACATTTTGTAAAAAAAAACGTTCGTAGGTTTAAGTTTTTTTAATAAAAATCTATTTTCATAATCGGTTTGACTATTATTAGATTTTTTCACAATGCGTTAAAACCCATCACCACACAAATATTTAACAACTGCTAAATACGTATTTCGACAGCCAAGCTGTCATCATCCGTATCTACGAAAACAATTTACACAGCAAAATGACAACGATATACTCGTGACCAAATCACAAATGGAAGTGGGCGATTCCCACGCATTTTACAGCTATTTATACTGTCTGGCCCGGAGGGCGTGGCCGAGAACCAATTAACATGGCCGACGGTCAAGTTAACTTCAATAAATCTTTGTTCAAAAGTTTATTATATTGGTTCTTAGAAATGGCCAAGCTTTCAAACGAACTTAGTTGCTTTGTTGAAGTGAACGCCATTACAATTTTTAGGTCATCCTCTTTTATACTATGACCCGTTTCGTAAATATGTTGGGCAATGCTCGATTTTCGTATCTGTTGAATCTAAAATGAGCTAAATGCTCTTTAAACCAAGTACCAAAATTACGACGTGCTTGCCCAATATATTTAGAATCACAATGGGAACATTTAATTTCGTAAATTCCAGATCTCTCTAAAGTCCTCAGTTTGTCTTTTGGATTTCCCAACAAATTTCTAATATTGTTGTTTGAACCATACACAACGTTATGGCCCGATGCTTTAAATATGTTTGCTAGGCCCTTTGTAGTCGGGTGGAACGGAATTTTGATGTACTTGAGTTCTTCACTTCTAACACTGACGAGAGCTGTGGAATTTCGAACGTGCAATTTTGTTTTTTTGTTTCCTAATCAAATTGTTGATAATTTTAGAAGAGAAACCATTGTACACAACGATGCTTTTTATGGTCTGAAGTTTAGTGATCTTTGTTTAAAAGAAAGGTTAACAGTCTATGCACTAACAAGATTAGAGAAGCCATTTTGTGTTGAAAACAATGATTTAAATCACTCACGCCACGCACGTTTCACGTTTTCTTTACACGCTCACGCAAACGTTCATAGCGTGACTCTTCACTCACGGCGTAACCCGCAGCTTTTATTTGAAAATTCAAATTTAGATAGAACCGAATGTTCAAATTTAAAACCAATAAAGAACTCGCAACAGAACTAAAAACTCTAAAATAAAATATGTTTTGCAAGTGAACTAATTTACGTGATATGTTGCAATCAAAATAGTAGACACAAAAAGAAATCAATGAAAACACACTACAACAGCTTACAACAAGGGATAAATACTGCTTTCTCGCAAAAACCGCAACCGTATTCAAAAACGTTACTTTTAATGTCAAAACCTGTCATTGGAGTTGACGTTTCCCTTACTGATAGAAGTACAAAAAGGTATATGTTGCTAGGCAACATTTTTAATTTTTAGGTTCCTTCGCGTTGTTTAAGGAAGTCTGAAACGCTCTTATTGGTTAACTCAAGTTGGACCCGTTGTGCTACTTTCGACTCACGCTTATCTATAACTTATAGTCCAGTCGTCTGGGGATGTTAATAGTAACCCAATGTCGAATAGTCACCCGGATCAATATCGATCGAGTGGGCTGCTGAAAAACTTTCGCCTATCCACGTATTTACAAGCCTGACACCCTACCCACTTTACCAGCGAGGTAGTTTTTGACACTGAACATATAAGTGTGTAACAGGCTAAAACGACCATAACGACAACGCCCCAGTTTGTAAAGGTACGAATCAGTATTTAGTCCAAACAAAGCTAAACGACTAGCGCGTAAGCTAACTCAACATCGGGAATGTATTATATATGGCCGCTGCCCCAGCCCGTTGCAAAAGAATTGCCGACTAAAGACAGTGGTGCGAGAAGGGTTTAACACGAGATTACACAGGGCAACGGCCTAATAAACGAAAAGCAGATCTTAAATAATAAGGCGCCACCACAATCCCTACACGGGAAAAAAGCATAAGTAAACCCACTGGGAAAAGTGGAAGCAGAATGGATTCACCTTTCAACTATAACCTTGGCAATGTCCTGGTCAGCAGGCCAAGTGCAACCTCATCGGACCTACCTTTCGAAAAACTTACTTGAACAGATCGCTAAGCTCCTTTTACAACTGAAAAATACAAACACAATATCAAAAGAAAACCACAGTTAAACAAACATGAAATGTATTGGCAAAAATATTTAAATGGATAAATGTACATAAAAATATGAAATGGGTTAGTAAAGGTTAACTATTTAAATTGAGTAACGTCTTAACCTATTAAACAGGCGGTACGCTTGACATCAAATACTGAAATGACGGTGAACGGTGTTAACATTGAAATATTCAAAACATTGACTCAATTAACAGCAATAAACGACGGTAGACAACTAAACAAGGTACAAATGCGAAACATACTTCCACTAAGTAAATTTGAACAGGATCATTTACCATGGTGTACACTAAATTTAGACCGGAAAAATCGAAATTGACGTTAGTTGGACATAAGTAGTAGTAGTAGTAGTAGTAGATGTCAAGCGACTGACAGGCCAGCCTAAATTTATTGTCCGCCATTGTACTCTGACGGTACTAAATTAAACTGGCAGGTAAACAACTATGAAAAAATGTAGCAAACGCAAATATGTAAACAATAAATGTTACAATGACCATGGAGCTGCTGGCCGACTGGACGAAAACATGGGAATTATCCTCTAACGAGACACAATCGAAGCCCGCTGTGGAAAATTGGTAGTACGGTAAGAAACGGTAAATGGGAGCTTTGCCAAACCTGTTAAGCCGATACTGGGTTTAACTGAAAGTCCGCCAAACGATGTTTTAGGAGTTGCCGCTTCACGATACGAAATCCTCAAGGATAACAAGGTTAAGTTCGCCCAATAACCAACGCTACCACGTGTAGTACAATGAGTCCATGAAATGCGGAACACAAAACTTGCGTCACAACGACAAGGATTCGAATAACGGGATTAAAACATACGGAACACACAAACACCAAGGGAACGAAACGTTAGCCGGCAATTACACAAAAAACAAACGTAAAGCCTCGCCTACACAACCCCGAAGAGTGTGCGGCGGGACAACAACTGCAAAATTACTTGTTGCTTCTAGCCACGCCGGGTCAAGTCTGACTAAAAAAGTGCGCGGACTACCTCGCACTCGAGAAGCAACGGGGACAAACCTTCCACTCGCTCTCTCAGACACACGGCAACTGTCTCCTAAATTCTCGCTTTGAAACGTACAGGAATGCACATCGGCAGACGGGTCGATAAATCCACATGGGTTAGTCTAGTGCTCCAATGGGTCCGAAACAGCGATAACATAGAATGAGTGCGTTTAAAACTGCTAACTGCAAGTGAATAATTAGAAATAACCACATACAGACGTAATCGTAATTTCGGAATCGAGAAAATAATGCTTAAATAGCCGTACGTTCAGACAAACTAAAAATATCCTTACAAATAATTACACGATGGGATTGGGTTGAACAGCATTTGGCGGATTGGGTTGACTTCTTAAAACTTCTAAAATTCCCACAGCCTAAAGGATTGTGATTTGTTGGTAATAACTTATAGCCTGGAAATTATAACTCTGACTGGTAGAAGTGCTAATCAACTAGAAATTTTTCAGTGGAATGGCAGATGTTAAATACAACGAATATCTGGACCCACGTGGAACTGTGTAAGTCACGTGGCAAGTCCAGATCCTTTAAATGGCCAAATTGTGTAATGGAGTCCAAGACTTACAAAACGTTCAGTTGTGAGATCTCAAAAAAGGCGGTTAGCTGACATCAAAGATATTGGAAGAAACAAATGATATCAAAAGAATCAAGACAGAGTGAAATAGTATACACTGGGGGGGGGGGGAGCCTATGTTCAGAAGTGAACGGCAACAGGCCGATAACTATAAAAACAAACAAACATTGTCCAGTAATATTTTAACCTTCTTCCTCGAACTATAGTTTTCGGGTTATTATTATAAAATATAAAAATTACATTTGGCCAGTGCTATTACTGCTTTTTACATCTGTTATTCAAATTATCGGTGTTTTAATCCATTTACAATGTAATGTACAAAAATTAAAATTTATTTCTGATAAAGCAGTCGAAATAGTTATTAACAACATAAGGCCGTTAGTAAGCATCTAACAAACGAGGCTTCGGCCAATGAATTTATCCGAGTTAGTTAGATGTGATAGAGGCCGTATGTCGTTGAATACTTCTCATAACACCTACAAAAATTTAAATTTTAGCGTAATTTAAATGAAAAAGTTAAATAGTATTAGTAACGGGTGTTAGAAAACTCGTCTTATCAGAGTCACCTATGGAAAAAATTACGTTTGGCAATACTGAAATGTATTGTTGGTGACACTGTAAGTCTATGTCAAATTCGATGTTAGTAGGTTAGGTTTTGCGCCAGTTTTGACACAGACTGACGCAAAACCTAACCTGCTAACCTCAAATTTGATATAGACTTACAGTGTCACCAACTATACATTACAGTATTGCCAATGTTAAAATGTCACTGTTCTGTTATTTCTTAAAGGCCTAGGCTGTTAAGTATATAACAGCCATGGCTGTAATGAGGAACTTTTCAGTCAGATTGACAGTTCTGTTATTGACAGATAACAAGTAGGTGTTATGAAAAACAATATTCAACTCACTATTGAAAGTTGTCGTCCAACACAGACTCATACATTCATTGATTTAAAAATAAAATCTAGTCATCACTGTTGATAATTTTTAATTTTCTTTGCCAAATTTCCACTACAAAATTGCAATTCTTTTATTCTTTTTAATTCCACTAATTGTTAATATGTAACTTAATAATTAATTTTAAAAAATAAACTAAATTGAAATTGATCTTGCAGGTGTTTAATTTGCTTATTTCGGATGTAGCTCTTGGTTTGTTATGTACACGGGATACGGCTAATCGAATTCAAAGAGTTCAGAATACGTGTTTAAGACTTATTTTTGGCATACAAAAATATGAGCATATATCGCATAAGCGAACTGAACTCCGTTGGCTTTCGATGGCAGGCAGAAGAAAGTTACTAGCTACGACGTTGTACCATAAAATTATCACAGACAAAATACCCATATATTTATAGAAAAGAATATCATTCAGAGAAGACGTGCATAACATTAATATTAGACATAAACACTTTATCACGCCACAGAACGGCTCTTTTCGAACGCAGTTTTCGGTACCAAATTGCAAACATTTATAATTCCTTACCTGACGATCTAAAAACTACTTCTATAAATTCTTTTAAAAAACGTCTTTACCATATTCTTCTAACCGAGTGAAGTTAACAAAGAGTGCTGCTTCACTAGACCGGATATCTATCAACTACTTTTTTTTAAATTTTTTTTTCCTTTTTTTTCTTTTATTGTTTGCGTGCTATTAACTCCCGCGGTGCTGCTTGCAGAATATTAGTTTTTTAAGTTACCTTTAGGCATTTTATCTATATTTTTTCCGTTTTTCAAGGTCCAAGTGGAAGATCAGGCATTGTGCCTGAACTTGCGCCTTGTGATTTCCCAATAAAAAAAGAAACTATGTTTTTGTTCTTCACTGACATGTATTCTTTTTTGGTTTGGTTATATGGGAAATAAAGGCAATATTATTATTATTATTATTATTATTATTAAATACTAATTGTTTACCACCTCTGAGATTCCTCAGTATTTATCACATTGAAGTTATTTAAAAATAGCATCCTGTTATTACAATAATAATTCTCAACTCACCTTGCCAAATGTTCTTAAGTCAATTAAAACTTTCGACATGTCACTTTTTTTTTACTTCCCTCGTCTAAAAGACGAAGAAAGTATTGCAATCGCGAAAAAATCACCTTCCGAGATTTCTTCAGTTCTTCACGTTTCAGTGTCTCTAGATGCTGAAAAACAGGTCTTCGCAATTCCGTCTGTTTAATTAAAATTCCTAATTTTAACTGATCAATCACTTAGCTATTTTTTTTAAATTACCAAAAAGCCTAAAGTCGAATACTCTCAACATTTTTATATATTGAGGTTAAAACTGTTAATAGTTACTGCTGAAAGACCATATTAAAATTTTACGATTGCAATATATCCCGGTAAAAATATGAAATTTTTCTGTAATTACAACTAAATCTCCACTTAAAATATAAATAATTCTATTAATATCAGATCCGGAAACACCACCTGTACCGTGCCAGGGCAAAAGAAGGTCAAGGCAATGCCACGAGTTACTAATTAACTTGATTAATTCATGTAACGTGCTTAGATAAAACCATTGAGTGTTGAAAATCATTTTTACTCATCGCTTTGTGGCTATTGTTTATTGGTGACATGAACATGATTTCCTATGTAGGAACTAGTAGAGCTAAGACGGAAAAATCGTTGATTTATGCTTCTGAGCTGACCTTCGCCGTGTTATATAAATATTCAAATTAAGATTGCAATGACAGGAAAGAAAAAATTAGGTAATGAGATCTACGTTAAGTAACGCATACCTCAAGCATTGATTGGCATTTGAAAAGGTCGCCTTGCATCTGGCCGAAAAAACTAAGGCATAATTTTTATGTAGACCGTTTTTGCATGACCTTTACAAAAATTAGACTAATACTTATCCCGCTTTGGAGATAGAAAAAACTTCAACCATTATAGTTATGCCAGAGAAAAAATAAACCGAGCTAAATTTATTTTTTGTTTTAAACAAATAACTCGAACTTTTAGAAAAGAAGAGTATGGAACTCTGAATGAACAGATTTAACTTTATGAATAATTTTGTTGCAAATGCGATTGGTTACAAATAAGTAGCAAAAAGTATGCTGCTCTATCATTTTACATTTTTAATCAATAATTATAGCTTCTAAGCTGTCAAGGTAGTTAAAGCAGATCGAAAACACGTGGAAGAAAATTTGTTAATTATAGGCATATACCTCATAATTACATTTAAAAGGTCAACTCGATTGTAAAGGTTAGATATTGTAACATTTAATAGATGCTTCTTACACAATTAGAACATCGCATACAAAGCGTTCAAATTTGTCTCTCAGAAAACAATTATTAAAGTAATGTAGAATAATGAAGGTAATTCCAAAAGACTTAAAAAATGCAATCGCTCATATGATTTTAACGTGTACCTAAAGGCCTTGAAAAGTTCTCATCGTTTTATTTTGTTGTAAAAAATGGATGTATAAGTGGTAATTTACACTTTTTTGTGTTTATGGAGCACTCATGTTGACATGATGTTTGTAATAACTATAATTTTAATGTGTTTATATCGTGTGGTTAAAAAAGCTCATCGCAGCATGCCATGATCAAATTGAAGTTTGCCATAACTTGATATTTATCCATTGAAGCAAATGAACTACCATAAGTCAGATAGAACTAAATTACATCTTGATCTTAAACTATTTTCCTAAAAATATACAAAACACTAAATAAAAACAATTGTTATTGACTGTTATGATTAATACACTCGTTTTTGTTGTGTACATGCCACTTTATTTTCCTTTTTGCTTGATACAAGTCAACTTAATGCAGTGTAAACTTTTGCCTGTCACAGTGACAAATGTTTTCATAAACAAAATGCGATCTGATATTCACCTACAGACTTAAGTTAAGACATGACTAGATTTTCTATCTGTCTTTCCAAGGCCTTCCCTAAATTAGTTTTTTTTTTTTTGGAACACACGATATAACAAATTTAAAATTTAACTCTTGCCCACAGTAATTCAAAGTATTTATATAAACCTTTTATGTACCTACTGATAAGGCACACATTTTTAGCCTATGTAGTACTTTAGTTAGAGTGAGGTAATGTCTGAGAGGGCAATTGCTAACTCTCAGACGGCTGCACTGGGTTCGATTCCCAGTATTTACACCGGATTTTAAATATAGAGGCACTGGGTGAATTCAAGTACTTCTATGACCTATAATATGAATCGTTAATATTAAGTTATTAAATATTTCTTGCCCAGTAGAACATGATTACCTACTCCCAAAAACAAATCAATTCACACAATATCAAGACTGTTTATTATTTCTGAAAAATCATTTGTTTAATGAAAACTTATATCAAATATTTGTGACAATTTTAATGAACGTCAGTGTCACTTCAAATCATGTACATGGAATATCAATCGCAAATACCTCCTTGTTACACTACCTGTCATTCAATAAACATGAAATAGTAAGTAGTCATTTTATTGGTTACCCCACTTCACTTTTTTACTGTTTATTTTAGTTTGCTCAATAAATACCTGTGACTGTAACTCGTCCAAAGAACTTAATTCGCCTTTTCAAAGATCCAACTACAGAGTAACCTCAGTACAAGCTCATCCTATTGTCAAGAACTGCAAACACCCTCGGAAATACCTACTTCCAATTCTCAATCAGCAAACAATTCAGCAACACGAACTTCGACAAAATCCTACAGCAGTGAACATACTCTCCCTTCCAAATAAGAAATTGACAATCCAAATAATGCAAATCCCGATCTGTCAGAAGCCACAGGACGTCACCTCAACTAGTGCCAATCTCAAAACGTCACTGCAACAAAAGTTCAGCAAAGTTCAATTCCATCAGATGGAAAACCACTTCCAATTCCCAAGACTCTCACTCCAAAAATCCTGTCGTGTACTATTTTCGGTAATCCAATTCACAAGATGTAATTATTTGACAATAAACCAAGTTCAACATCCAATTTCAGAAGTTATTTCAATAGCCTATAGTATTTTAAATTATGTTTTTCTTACCATACAGATCTTCTCTATATCTTCATTATATTCTTGTTTTAAAATTTACACTTCTTCTTTTCTCGACAATTTAATTATAATTAAACCATTTCATATACTGAATAGATTAATAAATTATATTAGAAAAGGAATTATTTTCACAATTTCAGCTTTTTACAAAATATTATTACGTTTTTCTATCAAAATTTATTTGTGTAAATAACATTAATATCTCCTTAGTGATATCGTTCTTGCATATTTTTTACAATTTAATACTCTATTTAATTATCACATTTAGTAACAGCCGCTATATTGAATAACATTTTTCAAATAAGTATTTGCTATCAATCTTCCACCAAAGAGCATATAACGTATTATATGTTCTTTGCTTCCACCCTATTTCAGGTAGGTAACATTTAAATCATTTTAGAACCTTCTGTTTCTTATTTTTCCTTGTTCAACTGAATTCAAATTATTCCACTACTTTATAAAATACATGCTAATAAGTTTGATATCCTTTTATTATACCTAAATTGATCTTTGTAAATTTAATAATGAAATATTTTAATCGTTTTTTAATATAATATCAAATCCTTGTCTTGTATTAATAAATAAACTTAATCTTCTTATATGCAATCAATTATAATATATTGCTGATTATTTTTTTGGTAGAGATTTCAACCAATCAGACGGCTGGATTTAGTTAAGTTATCTTGTATAATTTCGATTATACAAAATTAATTATACTATAGTAACTTCACTAGGCAACACAATACATAGCTTTCATCAACTTGATGTTGTTTTCATGGAGATGACTTTCAGCTAGGTTAATACAAACAAATCGAGCTGCCAATAAAATATTTATTTGTTTCTAATATGAAAATTTACTCAAAAAATAATCAAATCGAATACAATGCGTACTTCGAACAGGTTATACGTCTCAAACTTTCTGCACAATAACAAATCGTGTCAGTTTGACAGAATAATCCTCCCGCTAACGCTGTCGGACTATTTAACCTGTCAAACTGACACTCTTTTATTATTGTGCAACAAGTTATCGACATATCGGGTGTAGATGTTTTCGGAGATGCACTTTGTGTATTTTTAATTATTCCGATATCTTGCAATTTCTCAGGCAACATTGATGTGTGGTACATGCAGCCGCTGAAATTTCAGTTAAATTTAGATAAATTGTTCCAGCAGTCCGAAGATTTAACAATGTTTCAGAAATAAACTCGCCCCAAGCTGTTTTCCACATGTGATCGGTTATCCTAGGTTCGCCTTTAACTTACTTCAGTGTGTCCCAAAGTGTGGTACGCGTACCTCCTGTGGGACGAAAAGGGTTTGGTGGGGGCACGCGCTACACCGGGCTTTGGCTGCGCCTGGTGCAACAAACAGCTTACTTTTTTTCGATTACAAACATAGAAAAATAATATTTAAAAACGTCGTTACTTGTTGTATTGCGTATGTATGGTTTTGTACGTATGCGTAGCCTTGACGTCGCCGGGCGCTGTGATTCGTGCATTCCCCCATTGCCCACTCCATGGCCCAGACAACAGTTGAAACAATAAAGAAGCCAACCTGCGATCGATTACTAATAATAATCAATGGCAGTATAACTGCAGATCAACCCCCTTATCATTTATACACCACGGTAGCTCTGAAATGTTCTTACTCACCGCAATGACCTAGCTAGCTCAATCTCGGTGGCCTTGGGTCGCAGATTTCTATCATCAGCTGAACTGCTGCAAGCTCTTATAATGATAAAAAACACAGGGCGCCAGAAATCACAGACTTCAAGAATTAAATAAAATTATAGCAACAATTAGGTTTATTTAATTAATAATTAATAGTTGCTCGCAACATCGTTATTAAATCTGTAAATTGTTTATCACAATATTAAACGGTTTAAATACAGTATATAATACAGTATATTACTAATGCCGAAAATGCAGCACGCACAAAAAAATATGTGAACCTCTTTTGGGCTCTTGGATTGAATATAATTACAACTCAATGAAGGAGTAAGCTTACCACTGCCATATGTTTTAACCGTTATCTCGGTAATGATAAAATGGCGTGAGGGCACTTTTTACAAAATTCTTAATACGTATTCATATGAGCATTTAGCAAAACTTTAAATTTGTGAATTGTAAATTTGTGAACAATTAATACATTATGTTTTGAATGTGTAAAGCGTAGATTTGTAATCAATTAATACATTACATGTTAACGGAGTTTAAATTTGTAAATTATAAATTTGAAGCGTCGTTAAAATCGATTCAGCCAACAATTCATGGGGGTTGAAACAAGACTAACCTGGGTTGTGATAAAAAAAAACGTCGCCGGCAGGCACTGAATTGGTCCAGGATTATCTTAGCATACCAGCCAACAGCAGCATCGAACTCGTGGCCGAAATTGATAATGGAACGGATGTTACAACTTGGCAAGCTCAAGATGACATTTGAGAAAGCAGTTGCGGGTCCAAGTTATTAATTATGGTGTTAAATAAGGAGACCC
The DNA here is from genome assembly GCA_940337035.1 of Agriotes lineatus. NCBI lineage: Eukaryota > Metazoa > Arthropoda > Insecta > Coleoptera > Elateridae > Agriotes > Agriotes lineatus. The sequence continues at coordinate 44,916 of CALNHX010008685.1, forward strand.
AAATAAGAAGACGTCTAAAAACGGCATCTAAGAATGGCGTTTAAGAATGACGTTGAAGAATGACGTCTAAGAGCTAATAAAAAAGGGAAATTACTAAACTGAATATTAAACAAGTAGCGTAGACATACCTGATTTTAGTCATCAGCTCACAAACGAAGTTAATTAATAATCGGTGCAATAGCACGCGGAAATGCCTTCGTAGAAGCAAGTTACTTCAACCGAATGCAAAAATCGAATGCCCGCTAGACGACGGAATAGCTGCTCGCTGGCGCGGAGAGATAACAAGTGAATTTCGGAAAAACCAAAACCAGCACTTTTGCGCGAACAAGATTTGATATCGTTTGAAATACAGCGAATTATAACTCAAGTGAAAATATACAGCCTGGCCCGGAAATGAATAAATGATGAAACAAATAGCCGGAGCTAAAGAGCCAAGAGAAATACCTGAGGTATGACTATACTAAAGCAATTGAAAAGGTTATGTAGGAGACCAAGGAATTGAATAGTGAGATCAATGATGCCACCAAACGCCCTAGAAAATCCTCTTTCGAGAGAAAAAAGCCCTGACATCCCCAAAAGCTACCACTCTAGAAAATAGACGTTCTGTCTAAAACGGACAGAAGCCTAAGAAAACTGCTAAATAGCAAAATCTGGCATCACATGGGACAGTCCACCAAAACTACAAATATCCGAAAAACTCGAACCGCATCATCAACACTCACATCAAATCTAAGATCACCCACTGCAAAAAAAGTATGAAAGTAAAAAATTATTAAAAAATGAAATGCAAACAATAAAAGCAATAGAAAAATCGGTTATGATGACCTGACGATGACCATTAGAAGATATCTCGTGAAGCGAGAAAAGTTCGGGTAAAACCCAGGACAAAAAGCCCCAAAACCATACCCGCCCCGAATTTGAGTAAAGATACCAGAAGCCGGAGGGAACGACCGCACCACCACCAAATCCCGCCCGGACATTCAGCCAGTCGTCGCAGCTAGATGGAAAAGGCGCGCCGGTGACGGACTGAATGTGACTCCCTCACCGAGTCGGGTGGCAACCCAATCGTTCGCTCCGACCCCCAGAAATCTCCACAAGACCGAAAGAAATCCGCCCCCAAAAACTAAAAAACCAAAGCATGAACTCATGCATACCACAAATCCTAAAGGCTAATAGTGTCGACCTGACGCTTTGGAAATATCTCGTGAAGCGAGGTGGGGAAAGGAAATAAAAAAAAATTGATGGAAAGGTTTCCGAAAAAGAGACCGACCCTGCATGCCTCTTTCGAGAGAAAAAAGCCCTGACATCCCCAAAAGCTACCACTCTAGAAAATAGACGTTCTGTCTAAAACGGACAGAAGCCTAAGAAAACTGCTAAATAGCAAAATCTGGCATCACATGGGACAGTCCACCAAAACTACAAATATCCGAAAAACTCGAACCGCATCATCAACACTCACATCAAATCTAAGATCACCCATGCAAAAAAAGTATGAAAGTAAAAAATTATTAAAAAATGAAATGCAAACAATAAAAGCAATAGAAAAATCGGTTATGATGACCTGACGATGACCATTAGAAGATATCTCGTGAAGCGAGAAAAGTTCGGGTAAAACCCAGGACAAAAAGCCCCAAAACCATACCCGCCCCGAATTTGAGTAAAGATACCAGAAGCCGGAGGGAACGACCGCACCACCACCAAATCCCGCCCGGACATTCAGCCAGTCGTCGCAGCTAGATGGAAAAGGCGCGCCGGTGACGGACTGAATGTGACTCCCTCACCGAGTCGGGTGGCAACCCAATCGCTCGCTCCGACCCCCAGAAATCTCCACAAGACCGAAAGAAATCCGCCCCCAAAAACTAAAAAACCAAAGCATGAACTCATGCATACCACAAATCCTAAAGGCTAATAGTGTCGACCTGACGCTTTGGAAATATCTCGTGAAGCGAGGTGGGGAAAGGAAATAAAAAAAAATTGATGGAAAGGTTTCCGAAAAAGAGACCGACCCTGCATGCCTCTTTCGAGAGAAAAAAGCCCTGACATCCCCAAAAGCTACCACTCTAGAAAATAGACGTTCTGTCTAAAACGGACAGAAGCCTAAGAAAACTGCTAAATAGCAAAATCTGGCATCACATGGGACAGTCCACCAAAACTACAAATATCCGAAAAACTCGAACCGCATCATCAACACTCACATCAAATCTAAGATCACCCACTGCAAAAAAAGTATGAAAGTAAAAAATTATTAAAAAATGAAATGCAAACAATAAAAGCAATAGAAAAATCGGTTATGATGACCTGACGATGACCATTAGAAGATATCTCGTGAAGCGAGAAAAGTTCGGGTAAAACCCAGGACAAAAAGCCCCAAAACCATACCCGCCCCGAATTTGAGTAAAGATACCAGAAGCCGGAGGGAACGACCGCACCACCACCAAATCCCGCCCGGACATTCAGCCAGTCGTCGCAGCTAGATGGAAAAGGCGCGCCGGTGACGGACTGAATGTGACTCCCTCACCGAGTCGGGTGGCAACCCAATCGCTCGCTCCGACCCCCAGAAATCTCCACAAGACCGAAAGAAATCCGCCCCCAAAAACTAAAAAACCAAAGCATGAACTCATGCATACCACAAATCCTAAAGGCTAATAGTGTCGACCTGACGCTTTGGAAATATCTCGTGAAGCGAGGTGGGGAAAGGAAATAAAAAAAAATTGATGGAAAGGTTTCCGAAAAAGAGACAGACCCTGCATGCCCAACCAGCCACCCTAAGTAAATCGTGCAGGTCTAGAAACTCCTTAAGGCTAATTCCATCGTCAGAAAGACACACTTCGAAAAAGTAAAGAAGACTCACGCATTCATCACGAAAGCAACTCACCTAAACACTTGCTTCACTATCAACAAAAGACTCAAGAAGAGTTCGACAAAAGGTCCAATCGCTATTTATAAGGAAGCGAGGAAATCCGTCACTCAAAAGGGTTTCACCTAATATAATCTAATGATAGGGAAAAGTACTATCAAATCGGTAATTGGGGAATCGCTCAAGGTGCTTAACTAGCACTCAAAAGCAAAAAAATATACGGCTTAAAAAGCACGCAATAAATAAGAATAATCATAATAGAAATTGGTTATCAAGTCGAAAAGGGTGAGAATAATGTTGATAGTATAATACTATCCGTAGGGTGAATAGGCGAGATAAGCTAAACATGTTCATACATCATCATACATAAAATCACATACATACAATCAGGCACACCAAAATTCACTCCTCCACTTGTCCTTCTCCAAAGTAGGGTTTTAAATCTTTAATATGCCAAACTCCAACGTTCTTATTGTCGGGGACGGTCACTAACTGATAGGTAAGTGGGCCGGTAACTTTTTGTACTCTGCATTTGACATATTTAGGAGCCAATTTCTGATTGAAGGATTTAGAGGCGTCTGACAAGACGTAGTTCCTTTTCCAAACCAAATCATTGACATTAAATTTTAATGGACGCTTACGCAAGTTATAGTGCTTGGAATTGCGTTGGTAGGAATTATTGAGGCGTTTAACAACGTCTTGATAAAGTTCAGAAAGTTGGTTAACGTCTGAAGCCAGGTATTCACGAGTTTCTAAAGATAATTCTTCTTCTTGGAAGTTTTCAAGACGACCGTAATAAGTCCCAGAAACTGGTACAGTCCTCCCAAAATTTAAGAAAAAAAGGGTGTAACCCGTCACCTCATGAACGGCGTTACGCAAAACGTGTGCAACTTGATAAATATGTTCGTCCCACGAACGATGATTATCCGAAACATAAGAGCGAAGAGCAGTACCGATAATTCGGTTAACTCTCTCGGCAAAATTGACTTGAGGATGGTAAGAAGCATTATACCAAACTTGTTGAACTTGGTATTGTTTCATCAAGGCTTTAAATTGGGAACTTATAAATTGTGGTCCGTTATCAACCATACATATTTGAGGAACACCAAAAATGAGGAAGACTTCGTTCTCCAAAAACTTGGCTACTGCTTTAGCAGTGGCAGCGCGAACAGCTTTAACTAGGGTAAACTTGGTTAGCCAATCACATACAACTATGATAGAAGTGTTACCAGTTTTCGTGCGAGGTAAAGGACCCATTATGTCAATCGACAAACATTGAAAAGGGTATAAAATCTTCTTATTTTGGCCCATTAAACCAGGTCTAGCAAGTTGACTAATTTTATTCGCAGCACAAGTTTCACAATGGCGTATGTAACGGATGGCATCGGCACGCATTTTAGGCCAGTAATATTGTTCGGAGATCTTACAAAAGGTTTTATAACCACCCAAGTGAGCAGATGTGGGACTGTCATGAAAGAGTTTGTAAATTTCAATTTGCCGAGAACGGGGTATAACCTGTTTCCATTCCACTAAGTTGCTAACGATGGCATGACGGTGGGGAATATACTTAAAAAATCGGTGATTTTCAATTCGCCAAGTAGGTAATTGATTAGGACTATGGCTAACACGTTCAAGCATTTTTAAGTACCATGAGTCTAAGTCACCATCAACAAGTTCTAGAGCGGAAACCTGAATAGGAGCTCACGATAAAGCATCGGGAACTACATTATGTTTGCCCTGTCGGTGTCGAATTGTAAAATCGTATTGTGACAGACGAACACTCCAACGGGCTAAGCGGCCAGTGGGGTCTTTCATATTAGTAAGCCACAATAAGAAATAGTGGTCAGTTAACACAGTGAAATGTGTACCTTCGATATACGGTCTAAATTTCTCAATGCCAAAGATGACAGCGAAACACTCTCTCACTGTGACAGAATAATTGCGTTCGGCCTTGTTAAGGGTACGTGAAGCATATGCAATAACCTTTTCCTCATCGTCAATATTTTGTGTAAGGACACAACCGAGGCCAAAATTAGAGGCGTCGCATTGTAACGTGAACGGTAGTGAAAAATTTGGGTTACTCAAAACAGGAGCGGAGGTCAAACAAGATTTAATTTGATTAAAGGATTTAAGAGCATCATCAGTCCAATGCATAATACCCATCTCTAACAAGCGATCAAGTTCGTGGTCGGCATGGACTTGCATAGCAGGAGACAAAGGGTAGTATCTCTGCTTAATAGGAGATGCGTCATCCGTATCAATAGTGTGTACGACTAAATTAGTTAAGCCTAAGGTAGGACCAGAAATTTCAGCAAACTTCCCAACAACTTGGTCTAGAAGAAGTTTTTGTTGAACTGACAAATCAACAACGCCACAAATAGTCTGCAGCGAAAAAGTTTCAGCCACATCGAAGCGTCCAGCAACAAAATCAGTCTTTGCTCCAAAAGAGTAGCAAAAATCAACACCTAAAATTAGTGTAGACGGAATTGAGTCTCAAATAACCGCATTGATGGACCTAGTAATACCATCAATGGTAATGGGTAAGGCAACAGTACCTAAAATATTTTGTAGCTGACCGTCAGCAGTAGTCAAGGTAAGCGGAGACTTATTGTTACACAATTTGAGATCATGTCTCTGAAGTAAATATAGACTGTTGCGCCCAATTAAAGTTTGATTGGCCCCTGTATCGCAAAGAGCGTGAATAGGTTCGCCATTAATATAAATGGTTAAATAAGGACGGTTGTCAGAAAGTTGTTTAGTAAAGGTGACTGAAGTATTACAAGATACACGGCAAAATTCATTCACAGTCCGTAACCAAGATTCCCAAGATAAAGTATCAGCCTTAGTATAATAGGGATAAGGAATAGATCGGCTGTGATAGCTACCCTTTACTTCGCGTAGCAAAAGTAGCAAAATAACTATTTGCATGTCCGCAAATATAACAAAAAATAGTCTTATCTGCTGAGCAAGTATGGCCTAATTTACGGCAGTTCCAACAAGTGGTCGTACTTTTCGCACGGTTAGTTCTAGGACCAGGATGTTTAGTTATCATTTGTGCGGTCTGTGTCACAGGTTTTTCAGGAGTAGGCTGGTAAGCCAAGTCAGGTTTCAGTTGCAAGGATGAAGCAGCAGCAGGATTGCGATATTTAGTATTTTGTATATTAACGTCTTCTAGCTTTTTACACAGAAATGCAAGGTGTTCAATATCGTAGACTACTGTTAAAGATAATTGAGTAGCGTAAAAAGGTTGCAAGTTTTTCATAATATGCTTAAGTTGAATTGATTCAGGTGGTTTAATGAGTAAACGATTAAAGAAATTAAGCAGCACAGCAATAAAAAGTGAGGGTTTTTCATCGGCCCCCTGCTTGCGCTTCCTAATCTCGTCCCATAACTCTTCATCAAAATCAGTAGGCAAAAAATCAGATCGCAACCTAGCTACTAATTCGTGCCAGTTTGAAACCCGGTGATGCATAGCACGGTACAATACTAACCCACGACCCGAGAAAAGGTCGACAGCACTAGAAAATAATTGGTCGTACGAAATGTTACGCGCTACTCTAAGTTCTTCGACACGTTGTAGGAAAGAATTTACCCCCATAGTAGTCGTGTCTCCATTAAATGATAAACCCCATTTGCATACCGGTACAGAAACTAAACCTACATGTCTAGGAAGAGACGTCGTAGAGTAATTAATGTGGTCTAATTCAGTTCGCAAATTAGCAGTAGCTGACATACTAGGTTGTTGTGTAAAAGGAGGATACGGATGTACGTGTTCATCAGAAAAAGATACTCTAGGTCGTTGGAACGTAGATGAAGCTAACCCAGCTGCTTCAATTATATTAGGGTTGTCAACAATATTATCTGCCATAGGTTCAATAGGGTCAGAGTTAGGTGGAGCTACTGTATTAACAGAATCGACAAAATTAATGGTAGTAGCATCAACATTTGAGGGCAAAGGATCTACTTGTAATTGCGAATCGTCATGCTCATTACCAAGTGACTGTACTAAATCTAAGCATTGACTAGTAAGGGTAGCATGCTCCTGCCCTAATTTATTCACGACTGACCAGGCTACAACCCTCGCCTGGTCAGTCGTGAATACAAATGCGTCAGCCGCGTATCAAGCCGAGCAAATTCTGAATCAGAAGGTGCCCCCGAGAAAGCAGTAACTAACACCGAAAGTTCAGTTAGTTTGCCTTTACAAGCATCAAGTTCGAATTGTACATCAAAGGGTGCTACTAATTGATACGCGCTAAGCAACGTAGGGTCAGCCTTTTCTAACAATAGTTTCGCACGCAAAGTCCTACGACGTTAGTCGACGTTCATACTTTTCACCGTGTCCCTATCTAAGCCTCTGAACAGTAGCTCATAGAGTAGCTCATCCACACGAAGTGCATTGACATTCATTTTGAATAAATAATTTGGTCAAAATATTAGAGAATTGCAGGTTGCACAGCTGATATAATATCAAAATCGAGCCCCACACGTTTGGCGTCAGTGAAACAATAAAGAAGCCAACCTGCGATCGATTACTAATAATAATCAATGGTAGTATAATCGCAGACCAACCCTCTTATCATTTATGAATGTTCTTACTCACCGCAATGACCTAGCTAGCTCAATCTCGGTGGCCTTGGGTCGCAGATTTCTATCATCAGCTGAACTGCTGCAAGCTCTTATAATGATAAAAAACACAGGGCGCCAGAAATCACAGATTTCAAGAAATAAATAAAATTATAGCAACAATTAGGTTTATTTAATTAATAATTAATAGTTGCTCGCAACATTGTTATTAAGTCTGTAAATTGTTTATCACAATATTAAACGGTTTAAATACAGTATATAGTACAGTATATTACTAATGCTGAAAATGCAGCACGCACAAAAAATATGTGAACCTCTTTTGGGCTCTTGGATTGAATATACACAATAAAGGAGTAAGCTTACCACTGTCATATGTTTTAACCGTTATCTCGGTAATGATGATAAAATGGCGTGAGGGCACTTTTTACAAAATTCTTAATAAGTATTCATATGAGCATTTAGCAAAACTTTAAATTTGTGAATTGTAAATTTGTGAACAATTAATACATTATGTTTTGAATGTGTAAAGCGTAGATTTGTGATCAATTAATACATTACATGTTAACGGAGTTTAAATTTGTAAATTATAAGTCTGAAGCGTCGTTAAAATCGATTCGGCCAACAATTCATGGGCGGACGGGGTTATCAACAAACGTTGAAACAAGACTAACCTGGGTTGTGATAAAAAAAACGTCGCCGGCAGGCACTGAATTGGTCCAGGATTATCTTAGCGTACCAGCCAACAGCAGCATCGAACTCGTGGCCGAAATTGAAAATGTAATGGACGCTCCTTGTTACAACTTGGCAAGCTCAAGAAGACATTCCAGAAAGAAGTTGCGGGTCCAAGTTATTAATTATGGTGTTAAATAAGGAGACCCAAATAAGAAGACGTCTAAAAACGGCATCTAAGAATGGCGTTTAAGAATGACGTTGAAGAATGAGTCTAAGTATGACGTCTTAGAGCTAATAAAAAAGAGAAATTACTAAACTGAATATCAAACAAGTAGCGTAGACATACCTGATTTTAGTCATCAGCTCACAAACGAAGTTAATTAATAATCGGTGCAATAGCACGCGGAAATGCCTTCGTAGAAGCAAGTTACTTCAACCGAATGCAAAAATCAAATTCCCGCTAAACGACGGAATAGCTGCTCGCTGGCGCGGAGAGATAACAAGTGAATTTCCGAAAAACCAAAACCAGCACTTTTGCTCGAACAAGATTTGATATCGGTTGAAATACAGCGAATTATAACTCAAGTGAAAATATACAGGCTGGCCCAAAAGTGAATAAATGACGAAACAAATAGCCGGAGCTAAAGATTTGTTTCATAGTGTCGCACAAAAAACTCCAGTACACATTGAACTGTTACAGCGTGCGTGTGTATGTTTGGCTTTCGTGGGACTTTTCTAATAGGAAAGGTATACTATGTGCATTGGTCAGCCCTATTGATTTTGATAATTCATTCTAAATATAATTTTTATCCCAAACATTCAAGATTATGGATCGCTGGGTGAAATCTGGAACTTTTAAACCGAAAGAAAGCAGTGATTATAGTAACAATCAACAAACAGAAAATAATGAAATTAACGAGAGTAAACCACTTTCAATTCTGAAAGAACCTGTTGAGAAAAAAGCAAGGAAAACTCGCAAGTACGACAAAGAATATCTTAAATTTGGATTCTCATGGACTAAAGATGAAAAAGAGCCTATTTCACTTTGCGTCATTTGCTCTGAAAATCTAACAAGTGAAAGCATGAAACCATCCAATTTAAATCGCCATTTTGAGACACACCACAATTAGTGCAAAGATAAACCAATCGATTTTTTTGAAAAAAAAATTAAATCAGTCTCGAAAAGTAATGCGGGGTTGGACAGGAGGTGACAATCAAAAAATTCAAGAAGCTTCGTATCGCGTGTCGCTTTTAATTGCGAAATGCAGTGCAGCGGAGGCGATTGGCTAAACTTTAATAAGCCTGCAGGTAAGATAATGGCAGAAGTAATAATAGGAGATAGGGCAAATCAAACTTTTGACCGCGTTCCCCTCTCAAATAGTACAATTCATCGACGATGTCTAATAATGTAAAACAGATGTTATTATCTGATATTTCTCAAAGTCGTTGTTATGCATTACAAGTCGATGAGTCCACTGATATTGCAAATTTTGCAAATCTTATGGCGTTTGTTAGATACGAAAAAGATGAAGAAATTCATGACGACTTTTTATTTTGACAGCCTTTATCGGGCCACACAACTGGAGAAGATATCTTTAATGTTATGAATAAATTTATGCAAGAGAACAAAATTGATTGGAATGAATGTGTTGGAATAAGCACAGATGGAGCAAAAAGTATGGTTGGAATTAATAAAGGACTCGTTGCAAGAATTCCAAATGTTGCCCCAAATGTCATATCCACACATTGTTGCATACACAGAGAGGCTTTGGCAACACGTAAGATGCCCGCTGATCTACAGAAAGTTTTGGATGAAAGCGTGAAAATCATTAACTACATTAAAGGCCGTCCTTTGAATGCACGACTTTTTTCGCAAATGTGTGAAGAAATGGAAAGTAGTCATACTCAGCTTCTTTTTCATACCGATGTTCGTTGGCTGTCGCGAGGAAAAATTCTAAACCGATTATTTGAACTTAGACATGAACTTTAAGTTTTTCTTAATGATAGATTTGAGCTGAGAAACTGTTTACATGACTGGAAATGGCTCTGTAAATTGGCATACTTAGCAGATATATTCTCTGTTCTAAATTGTCTCAACTTATCGTTACAAGGCAAAGAAGTTTCATTGTTTCACGTTCAAGATAAAGTGAACGCTACATGGGAAAATTTAAATTGTGGCAAAGGAGTGTTGTTTATTAATTCCGCGGTTTTTTTCGAAGCGCGACATATTAGCATGCTGAGGGGTGTTGCGATGGATGGCCGTTGCGATGCCGATTCCAACGATACCCCATTTGCTGTTTTGTTAACTTTTTTAATTAAAATAAGGTTTTGTTTCCCTCGAGCTCGGCGTAAAAATTGCTTAATTATGTGTGTTAAGACGTTCTCCTTGTTTTTATTATTTGCGCGCTGATTTTATATGCTTTTTGATACCCAATACCCCTGCGTTTAATTCATCCCAGCGCTAGTTAAAATTGTTTTACTTTTATACTATTCCTTTATTAGCCTCGCGTTTCTATTTGGGTTTTTGTTCCCATCGGCCGTTAGAAGATGCGTCTTTGTTCGAGCCCGGGGCCCGGGCGAAATTTGCCCGTGTGCTGATATTTCTTCGGCTGGGGAAGCAAATCGTTTTCAATCGGCCTATATGCTTTTTTGCGATTCGAGGATAATTTGATTAGGTAGCGGCTAATTTTTCCTATGCATGTGTGGTTTCTATTGGGCGCTCCATCGATTAGAAGTACCTTAGTTAATTAAAATTAGATTTTACTTCGGCGTCCGTTCGGGGTTGCTCTGGAGTTTTATTAGGTTGTTTTGCTGCATCTTATAAACCGGCAGGCTGTTGTAGAGTTTCGTTTTTATTTGGGTCCTTTTAGAAACTGGCATGCCGTAATTTATAGTTTTATTTATGCAACGGTTTTGGAATTTTTTTTAAGATTGGGGCGTATTATTAAACAGATGCGTTTTTTCTTTGTCCGTTGTCGCCTGCGTGGCGATTCAAATTTCCTTTGTTGTTTGATCTGTTTTAACCGATTCATATTAAGTTGATTAAACATTTGTCATTAAATCTGTTGAGTAGTATTAAATAACCTGTTTTACTAGTTCATGCTCGTTTTCGAGTGAGTTAATAGTACTTTGAAAACTCTTCAATTTGTTATTCTCATGGGAGACACCACAGATTTGTTCAGTTTTGCAGAACAAACAGACATGCTTTTAATTTATGGCGAGGTACGTAAAAATGGCGTTGCTCCTGTTCGATGATACCATGAAACATTTCCCACTAGAAGGATACAAAATCGTAAAACGTTTAATGCCATTGAAAGTCGTCTTAGGGACACTGGCACGCTAAAGCCTGAACGAATAAACGCTGGTCGGCAACGATTTCGACGAACTGCAAACGTCGAAGGAGTGATACTCAATGCTGTTCAGTTATCTCCTAGTACTAGCACCAGAAGATGGTCACTTCGTTTCAATGCATTATGTACAAGCGTATGGCGAACATTGCGTGAGCAACAATTGCATCCACTACACGTTACGCCTGTGCAAGATCTGTTATCAGAAAATTATAACAAACGCAGAAATTTCTGCCAATGGTTAATTCGACAATGCACACGACATCCTAACTTCCTGAGCTGCCTGCTGGTTACCGATGAATCTGGTTTTACAAGAAATGGTATTACTAATTTTCGAAACATCCATACTTGGAACGAAGAAAACCCTCATACGACTGCTACTATGCATTACCAACGTACCTTTTCATTAAATGTCTGCTGTGGTTTTCTTGGTGACAATCTCATCGGCCTCTTCTTTTTACCAACAAAGCTTTCAGGAATATCTTACTTGCATTTTTTGCAAACTGATCTGTATGACCTTCTAGAAGACATTCCGATAGCCAATAGGCAGGAGATGGGGTTTATACATGACGGTGCCCCTGCTCATTTTTCTCAGATTGTCACTGATTATTTAAACATAACATATGGTAATCGATGAGTTGGTCGAAACGGACCTGTTAAATGGTCACCACGTTCTGCTGATCTAACGCCATTAGATTATTTTGTGTGGGGCTGAATTAAGTCTATGGTTTATTTTACGTCTATTGGCACACAAGAAGAGCTAAGAAATCGCATTGTGGAAGCACAGCAACTATCAAGGGTCATCCTGATGTTATAAGGCGTGCCAGAAAAGCATGGATTCGTCATGCTGAATGCTGCATTCAACAAAATGGAGACCACTTTGAACAGTTACTCTGAATGTTTTATTTTTAAATAAATATGTTTAACTTTCAATATCTCGGTAATAAATTATTTTGAGCCATATGTTTGTATGAAATTTTTTGTTTATTTCGTGCTGGAAAACACATCCCTAAAATAGTGCCGTGCAACTCAGAAACACCCTGTATTTAAAAAAAATTACTGTATATAGCTATTGGTTTTCACGCTGGCTTTTCACTACTCTTAAACACTGAAACACTTACAATAACTCGTTGCACCCTGTTACGGTATAAAATTATTTTTACGGCACTTTGGTGTACGAGAGTGCTACAAGACCTATCACGTCCGGGAAATGTCACTATTTGCCCTAAAATTCAGAACAGGTTAATAGCCACTGCTGAATAAGCTCAGGGAGATGGGTGTGGTTTTTCGAACAGGACGCCATAAGAACAAGCTTAACGACGCCGACGTATACAGTGTGTGTGTGAATAAAGGAGGCGCTACAGGTTTCGGGTATATATTAAAAGCCACGTCTGACAGAAACCCGAAGGGCCAAACAAAGTAGGAGCGGGTGTAGATTCGGATCTCCCTGTAGACGGCAGCTGGAGCGTTCGAACCTACCTTGTCGCTCACAAAATATCATAAAAAAACACATGGGC